>JAJEKB010019143.1:39836-77073 GCA_022393335.1 Macrotrachela quadricornifera
CTATAGGTAGAACCAAGGGGGCGTAAAGGTTTTGAACCACCCTGTAAATAACATGAATCTTTTCTTGAAGGAAAATGCTGTATAAATTTTGTACGTTGTTGTACTACGTCTTTTTGTTCGTGACCTTCGAAGTAGGGACGTTGTGAATTAGATTTGAAACGAGCGTCCCACCCTCGAAGATCCAAACGATAAGATTTAACTGAACGAATTAATGGATCACCAGGATTACTTTTAATACCAGTTGGCATATAAAATTGCTCGTCTATAAATTTAGCTAATTCAAATGCATCAAAATTAGCTGCTTTCGCAGCACATCGTTAAACAAAATAATTTTTAGCGGCCCATTCAATGCCAGGAAACACATCATAAAAACTAGGAATATGTTTTCCACCTCGATCTTCACTTATAAATTCATTAAAACTTCCAGATGAAAAATATTAGCTCATTTGTTAGCTGTTTCAGTAATTAGTGCACCAATCTTTTTAAAAAATCATTCCAATTAAGCCAACTTATACCGAAATGACGAAGAGTCATATATAATAAAACACAAGCAAGTTTTAAGCAAAATTTACCTTTACTCAATTCGAATAGATCTCCAATACCATCAATTCTCATCTTATCGACAAAACGAATGAATTCAGCTTTATCATATGTACCTGATGTATTTTCTTCTTCTACCTCTTCCGAATCATTCTCATATTCAGATAAAAGTCGTAGGTCATACCAACGCTTTCTTGCTTAAATACAGTAGTCTCCAACTTGAAACTTGAATTCAAGTATTCAACTACCCAACTATTCAGGTACCTCCCTTACACAAGGTTTCACCCTCACCCTCACCCTCACCCCCCCCCCCCCACCCTCACTCACACCCTCACCCACCCTACACCCTCCTCCAAAATTTCACTCTCACTCTCTAACCGTCGTACCCTCAACTAGCATTTCGCTCTCAACCTCAGCTGGCAGCGCGTGCTGTTGGTACGCTCTCCTGCAGAATTGCGCCCTCACCCTCAGCCAGCCCTGTGTGGTGTTGGTACGCTCTATTCCAGGATTTCGCTCTCACCCTCAGCTACCTCTGTGTGCAGTTGGTACGCCCTCCTCCAGGATTTCGTCCTCATCCTCAACTGGCTTTGTGTGGTGTTGGTACGCTCTATTCCAGGATTTTGCCCTCACCCGCAGATGGCTCTGTGAGGTTCTGCACCTCCAATGCCTCCCTCTCCCTCTTTGAATACTTGAATTCAAGTTTCAAGTATTACATATATGGGTATGTCTGATCGTTACATTGTACAGCAGAGGTTACTCACATTATATAACGTTTAGTATTGGTTTCTTTTTGCCTAGGGCCTTGAGAGCTCTTTATGCTACTAAAGTAAATAAAAAAAAGTTGCCAGCGCAGCCTCTTCAGGACCAAAATGTGGAACTCACATACCTTCAGAAGAAATATACTAAACAACTAGCAGTTTTTAGCTGTGGCTAAGCAAAACATGTAGTGATCTTGATTGTTCCTTTCTTTCTTCATCCCACTATCTAGGAAAACTTATGTAAAGATCTTCATTTTATCTTCCCGCTTTGATCCCCTCAACAATTTCAAAGTACAGGCCATGTTCTTTAACTTTGGTTGCTAAGTTCTATAATAGAGAGATATCTGTGCAGGAAGGATATCTGTAAGAGAGGAGAAGTAGAAGAACTTTAACTTAAAACATAAGCTCACTATTTTTTTCGAAAATATATGTAAACTCCACAAAAAACGTAGTAAGTTGGAGAGTATTGTGATTGTTATTAAAGAAGCCAATTTCTTTTGTTTTTTTTTATCGCATAGAGAGATTTGTCGCCGAAAAGGATCATGAGCTCTATAAAAATGAATGAAAGCAAACAAAAGTCTTATTTAAAGCGAAAAAGAAAGATTACCAGCAGTGATCAACAAAAATGCAACTCGTCTATATGTATGCATTAATATGCTTACTGATGGCTGTGTCTACTAAAGCAGCGTGCATATGTTATTGTGGAGGATACACATATTATCCTTCAACCACTTGCTCATCAGCATCAAGTTGCGCCAGTACATGTTACTGGGGCTATAGTAATTGTGGATATTATACTACACAAGGTTGTTGTAGTGGCTCGTGTACTTATTATTCAACCTATTCATCCTCAAACACTTACAATTGTAACTGCCTCTGTGCTTCTTCATTATATGGCACTACATATTCGGTAGGAAGTACATACTTGAGCAGCTGCACAACGAGCTCATGTCAAGTCGCCTGTAACAGTTCATATCCATCATCTTGTGGTACATATACAAACAATGCCTACTGCACAAGTGCTGCGCGTGATGGTCCCAGCATCCATCAGAATCAAACTCAATTGCTATTCGTATTCATATTTGGTTTTCACATTCTTTATTTGGTCAGCAAACTCATTTAAACATTGATTTTTTTAGAGACACATAAACTTCTTTGTTGTTGTATTTCTTTGCGTTAGAATTATTTTAATCAAGAAACTTTCTAATTTACTCCAGCTTGATTTTACTTTCAAATATTTCTTAATAAATTTGAATTCCACATTACAGAGATATTTATGCTAGTTATTCTTTTATATTGAAGGATTAATCATGTTACTTAGTTGAATGCTAACATACTTATTTCGACGACAAAAAAACTATACAACATAGTAGGAGACAAAATCAAAACATTCACAAATTTCTTCTTGATAAAACAACAATAGGACTCTGTTAAGCGGCGCATTTCTATGTTTTTGTTTTTCATCAGTTGTTGTCATTGATTAGTTAATGAGTGTAGAAATATGCGGTTTCAAAAAATTAATGATTACGAAAGGTAAAGTATATATTTACTTTTGTCACAATCAAAGTCATACATGCCACGATGAGTTTTTATTCCTAAAAAATCCAAATAAAATCATTATAAAACGAATTTCCGCACATACTTTGCTCATTGATAGGGCTCATAATGTAGAGGAAAATCTTCAGAGAATTTCTGCCATTACACCTTTGTGTCTGAAGCTATGGCCATTTTATTGAATTTTCAGCCTATCCACAGGATATGATGAGGAAGATCCAAACAAGGGATTTTTACCTAAAAACTAGTCCAGTAACAGACTATACAATCCTTATTATATGCTGAAAATTTCAGCTCAGACGAAGGTTGCTCTTTTTGACATAATACGTTTGCAAAAACCACTGCTTTATTATAAAAGCTCCGAAAATAATCTATTTTTGGGTGATACGACAGTTGAGCGTGTGATAGTTCAGCTCCGACAGTTAAGCCACAACATTGGAGCCTCCCAACACTTTAGTTCGCGACAGTTGAGCCTTCGACGTTTGAGCCCCTCGATAGTTGAGTTTCCCGGCAATTGAGCTCTTGAAAGTAGAGTTCGGATGTTTGAGCCTTCCGTATGTAAATTTAATCGAAATCTATGATAAACTTTATGTACATTGTATATTGGGATGCTAGGCGGACATATACGATAATATTCTTTTCCAGAATCTAACCGTTTGTGTAGATATATGCCAGAGATGGGATCGGTTCGGTTGCAAAAAATTGAAACTTTTTTTTATTGCAGCTCCGTAGTTTTCTTCGCGAAACATAAGAAAAGATGATGAAACAATATAGCTAAATGTCACTTAGTGCCGAGATGAAATTATGCATTTTTTGATTGGTTATAAGAGCTAAGCAAGTCATAATCCAATGTTATGATTGAATGAATAATCTTTATACATTCTTTCCTTTTTTTTTAATATCCTTTGTTCGTCGTTGTTGTATTTAACTTCTTTTTGTTGGATTTTACTTCTTGTCGGTGATATTAAATTAGATGGTATGATGGAAAAAGGAAGAAAGGAAAAATATCGAAAAAGAAAAATAGCGAAAGGAAAAATATCGAAAAAGAAAAATAGCGAAAGGAAAAATTTCGAAAAGAAAAAAAATTAGATTCATAAGGCGTCGCTATAAGACATTCGTTACAAATTTCTTATTTGATTAGTTGATACTATTAAAAGTGTTTATTCTTTAGGAGGCTCACATGTAAATATACGAATGTAATAGATAAATATCAATCTTCATTGATTAATTAATTTCCCTTTGGCATTTCATCAATCATGTTTGTGCGGATGGAATTTCGATTGATGATCATTAATAGTTAAAGATATACGAATTGACCTTCGGTCATTTTAGATATGATGAATACTTCTTTAAATCGAATAAGACAACGAGTACAACAAAATACTATCGATGTGAAAATTCACGTTGCACTGTTACTCTGCACGTACGGATCTTCAAGATTTTATTTTGAATGTTAGAGGTGATCATTGTCCTCCATCCTTACCCTCACATATGGACTTTTATTAGATGTGTCCAAGGTGAAGAAAATAAATTTAATCATATACTAATTTAAATGAACGGTGGTCTTTAAGCTCAACTAAAAACAAAAAAAAACACTTGCTATTCAACATTGAATTGATACATTATATACTCGTTATGATAATAAAGATATTAATCCTAATGAACTTCTTGATGGATTATCTTATATTGTTGCTAAAAATGTTAAATCGAAAAGAAAATGAAGAATCATTATCATATATTAAGGGACATTTAGTCTACGTTTTAGTTATATTTTATAGCTATATCTTACATACTTAATACAATTTATCTCAACCTTACATATATATATATATATATATATCGTGTCTTATTTAGACATTATAATTTTCGATATTTTTCCTCTTCACTATTTTCTGTTCGATATTTTTTCATTCGCTATTTTTCCTTTTCTATATTTTCTTTTCTACATTTTTCTTCTATATTTTTCCTTTCGGCATTTTTCCTTTCTTCCTTTTTCCATCCATTCGATTAGATTAGTAAGTGGTACTTTCTAAAAAAACATTCGAAAATAATTAAATTGTTTAGCGCTGATTAATCAAGTATTATGAATGAATCTGAATGTTTGTTGTTGGACTCAAACGATCAGCTCTCTTCTAGTACACAATCCAATAAGTCGTCCACTTCATCATCAGCTAATTCGTCAACTGAACATTATACGAAAGAATCAATAATGCTTGCTTTGAAATACAATAAAAGACGAATATATAATTGTTGAAAAAAATCTAATGCACTTTGTTGGTCAAAATTTGGCCTGCCAGCCAAGATAATATGTCCAAATAAATATTAAATAATAAAGAAGTTTACGTCTTGTAAATCTTGCTTTCAAACTTATTCTTATTCATCAAGCACAACGATAATGTCTAATCATAAATATTCATTTTAATCAGATAAACATCAATCTGAAATGGAATTAATACCATCAATTGAGTCCAACACATCTTTAATAATTGATAATACAACAACAACTAATAAAACTAATTCCTCAGAAGCAATAAATTATCGACATACTTGGATAACATACAAAATAATCACCTCATATAAAAAATCTGAATATAAAAATCTAGGATATCGAAAAAATAATAAATTTATAAATAGGTTTGCACTGAGAGCGAAACACAGTAAATGTGATTGGATACAGTTTCATGCGAATCACAAGCAGCAACATGAAATATTCAAAAAATCTTCGTACTATATTAACATGTTCGTATATAAATACTTTTTATTTCCTCCGTAGCTTCTGTCAAGTTTAAAAATAAAAATGTAATGAATTAAAGAATAAGGATGTCACTCTATGTCTATCTACTTATCTATAATTCTATATGATGTCAGCATACACCAATGTAATGCCGAATTTCTTGCTCAAAATATCGTTCACAGGTGATTTAAAAACCAAAGCGAATTTAAGAAAATAGCGGCTAGTCGTTTGTCGCCGTCCCTGTGGGGCGCCACTCACGGCTAGCCGCTCCCATACTGAAGTCTGTTTTCACATAGGTTCACTGTCTTGTGTTCAAAACCACACGCATTCACATTTTACTAACTCAATAGAATTGCAGAATCTACAGTGGAAGGACCCTCTACAGGAGACTCAAAGAAAATAAGTAAAGGCACATAGATATATAAATAAGTGCACCCTGTCTAAGTTTACGAAACATCGCTACGAAATCTTAATTTTTTTTCTTTTTACAAATAACGAATATTGAGATACATGAGTTCCTCAAAATCTGATTCAAGGAGAAATAAAATTACAAAATACTGGTTGCCTTAAACCTCAGATTCTTATAATCTGATTGAATGATAGCTAGGTTTTGGGAAGCATTTCATTGGCTGAAACTACAAACCGATAGAGTTCGATGTGAAAAGTTTGCCATCGGCTGAGTTTTCAGACTTAATAATTTGATTCAATGACAGTGGTATACCGAAAATAGCTGAGCAGTGATTTTCAAGCCGATGTTGTTTTGGTTCGCTGACAAGTTAGCTTAATTTACTTTGTCCAATGTATCTTTCTTTGAGGAAATATACTAGTCTTCGTTTCTACACTTCTGTTACTATTCACTTAAAAAGACGTCACATTTTAAAAGTCGAAAACAATAAAAATTGGCTCGATAATTATAATAATAAAGATTAGATTCTATGTTTAAAGATTATTATTTTGTAGTCATTATGTGAGACAAAGCTTGAAAATACTCACACATAACATACAATCGATATATTCCAACAAAGTAATTTTTTTCTACAAGCGGAATCTGAATATACTATACAGGTGAAATGATATTTTCTTCTGTATTCATTCTTTTTTGAAACGAATTCAGCTAGTCCACGTAAAACGTGATTCCGTCACGTTGTATTTGTTGGGTTATTTAGAACGAACGTATGCTTTAAAATCGAAGGCGCCTATAGTTTTGAACAGTTAGTTGTACCTGACAAAATCTGACATTACACAGTTTCTAGTAGCTTTTCCTTCAATGGAAACAGCGTGACGGAATCCCACCCCTTCCGTGGACTAGCTGAATTCCTACTATCCATGACTCTAATTATTAGTGAATCTCATTAAGGTGCATGTAGTCTCATTTCTTATTTTTCAAAGTTGAACTTCAGCTACAATAATTCACTTGTTGTCTTGTATTCTTTGCTCATGCCTAGTCCTTAAGATCTACCAAAGATCAACTGGAAGGATCCGAACCATCACTATCGACTTCATAAGTTAGTCTCCTAATCAATACTTCCATGAAGACTACCTCATTATAAAATCATTATTCTCTTAAAAAAATTCTTTTTTTAGAAAAAAAAATTCTTTGAGAAAATTGAAAAACTAATAATGCCATTCGATTCCGTGACTCCAATTACCTTTGGCCAAACTTTATGGCAAGTGCGTGTGTCCATTAACCTTTTAGACGATGTTCTTTTAACCCTGATAGCCACACACATACAAACTTTTTTTTCATATGATCCTCCCTACAGGCGAGGGAAAAATACATCTTTCAAAAGAGCGCGAAAAACTGAATCTGATAATCTACTTTTCCCGGAGACGAACGCCCATGTCTCCAGCAAACATTTTTAAAACACGTTTCCCAGCTAAAATACATGAGATGTATATCATTTTCTTTTTCCTTTTCCGTGAATAATATATTTTTCTTTCTGTTTATATATATACGCTTATTTATATATCATGTGGACAGTGAATAGAGGAACAAAAATAGCACCACATTTGTTATTAAAAATTCGTGCATATATGCTGAAAAAGACTTTCGTTGAAATCGTTCTTAGAATGACAACTACAAGAAAATTTGTTTCTTTTATTGAAAAAAATGATCACTTTCAACAATGATATGTTCATTCATTTTTGGTTTAGCCAGCGCAAAAAACATACTGAATATGAGCGAAATTATAGTTTATAATTGATCAACAAAATGGCATAAACAAATTAAGTATTTTATCTTGATTATATTTGTTCTTTTATTTACGAACTGAAGAAGAAACTTCGAAAATAGCATATGAGCATGGCAAATTGAATTAACTTCGAAGGAAAATCAGCTCCTCAGGTCAAATATTTTTCATCTCATTGATTAAAATTTTCAAACTAAATATTTAGATAATGTGTTAGTTAAATTAATTTATTGTTACCGAGACTTTGAATGAGCAATTGTCTAACATACTTAAAAACATTTGAGTGCAGTTTTTCTTATTATTTCTGATTAAAAACAAATTGTAAAGTAGAACTTGTGTCAAATCGAAGACTACATCTATATACAGATAGTTAACAATTTAAGTGAGACAACTATCATTGATTTTCTTTTGAGAATCTTGTCAAAGCTGTTCATTCTTCCATGACGATAGTTATTTGATTTTTTTTCGACGACTGCTACCACAGATTATATAACACCCAACTAATATTTTCTTTTCGCATCTTCCTCATTGCACATGTGCATGTGCATTAGTCTCAGTATACGTAACGAAAGAAAACAGCTAAAATATGACATGCAACTTATAAGGGGATTTGTGTTTGTAAAAATAGTGATAAAGAATTTTGTTCAGGATTTCAAATAATCAAAAAAAATTGAATATACCTTGTCAAATATGCATTGTCAGATTAATCAGAATTCAGAACTTTCTAAAATATTTAGATATCTTTGTAGTCATACTATCAAAAACTATTGATTGATCAAATAAAAATCAACGATTCAAATTTCTATTTATTTTAATTAGATAGACAACTATCAATGATAAGCAAATTAATTAAACTCACTCAAAACTAAAGTTTTAGAATTAAGAGCGGTTATCGTTACATTGACATAAACGATTATCAATAGAATCAATACCACCAGGACCAAAATAAGAAACAGAATAAATAAAATGATAATAATCATAATTACGAAAACCACGAGAATAACCATCAGAAGTACAAGTTGCATCATCACGCTTTGTATAAACCTTGTTATTACCATCAGGACTCCAGTACCAATCACGGCAGTGGCCACATTCAGCACAAGCACATCCCTCGCAATCAAGCTTCTTGTTAGAGTATGGCAATCCACTTTTTAATTTCGAGAAATTGGACTTTTCTAAATAAACAATTTCATTTTGTATAATGACTCATAAAAAAAAAGAATAACTGCTAATATATTCATCAAAGGTGTAGGATTGTGTAAATTAAGAGAAAAGAGTACGTATGATAGCATTATTCATCAGAAGAACTAGTGATGATCATCTCACATCAAAAGAGATAATCTAGAAAAAGAAGAATTTGAACTCTTCTTTATCTTCTATCAGCGAGCAGGAAAGCTAGTCAATTCCTTTTACGCTTGCAGTATGAGTTCAACCAATCTCATCTGCCGTAGTATTGACTCTCTGAGTACTACCGCAATTTTGTTTCTCAACTTATAATATTAGCTACCTCTCAAAAATGAAATAACTCGAGCGAGTGTTATAACTCCATAACGCAAAGGCAAGAAATATAAATAGGATGTGTGGTTCACTCATTGGGAATTTATAAAACTATTCTTTTCCATTCAGCTGCGGTTCCAGTTTGGTTCCATTCTCGATTTTAAAATAATTTTCTCACAATCCTTGACTCTCTAATAGATGACAGATAGGTATAACTGACCTTGAATTGGTGTCACTGCAAGAATTCATTTCGATATCACATACTAAGGATCTGCAGGATTATGAGTGCTCTTATCAAAGATAGATGCAAGACAAGTTTTTCTAACACTACAACTGAACGTTTACATCTTTCTTCAATTTCGACGGAGGTGGGCTTATAAAGAATTTCTCGAATGCGAGTGCAGCGAAATTTCCACTCGAAAATCAGAATTTTGAGTACAATCACTTCGAAATACGTGTTCAAGACTGTTGCCGCACAATTATTGAGCATGTATGGGTGTATTTTTCTCTGCGTTCGAAGGGTAGAAGAAATTTGTTATTTACTTCATCTTCAAAGAACAGAAATAAGTGCCTGATCTCATTTTATTGTAATATGTTCTTTTTAGCAGAACGCGAACTGATGAATCCGTTTTTCTGCTCTCAAAATATGTTCGCTTTTACATCAAAACTATTCCAGTGACAGCACCCCGTAAAGTTGCAAAGGTTTAATTTCCATCACCTCTCAACCAAGTTTTCGAGTCATATTCGTCAGATTCAAAATCTTTGGTCTCGAGCCTAAATCATATACTTAATACCAACAAGGTTCTTTTCTCAGAATCTAGCAGTCGCTTCGACATCATAAGGTAGCTACTCAATTCTAATAGTGATCTAATGATATTCAAATTACTACTGAATTTTCTTTTGCAGTAAGTCCTATCTGATCAAATTCGGCCATTGTAAACAAGAGATTTTAGACCTGGCGGACTCTATTTATAGTCCTCTATAGGGACAAGAAAGCCTGCTCATTTCTATAGAGGATCACCGACGTGACTTCAAAGATTGGTCGAGACATGTTCCAAAATATGCCTTTGAACAGTTATTGACTGTCGTCACTAAATTAATTTTAATACAAACAACTAAAATATCGTAGGATTGGGAAAACGACCTCATTCAGTCTTATCCTTTAGAGAATTTAAATGCGTGTACCAGTCCCATATCCTCGAGTATAAGTACTTTCAGTTCTTTGTTCAACTCTCATTTTATACGAATTTCAAACTTTCTTCGAATATAAACAAATAGAACAAGAAAACTAAAAAGTTCATCCTGGAAATAGGAAAGAACAATAAAAAAAAATTGCGATTGAAGAAAAAATTTACCTGGTATTGAAGCAAACTTCTGTTTATTGTTTTTCACCTGATGGAAAAATCTATATAATTTGGCGAATAGTCCGTACTCTTGAAATGAAAAGCAGTTTTTAAAAAAAAGTATTTATCGTAAATAAAAATAACCAATGTGCAAATCTCGACTCATAAAAAAATTATATATAACAAGCTATATTGCCTAATTGTTTACGAAAAAAACTACCCGAACTAAGTTGAAAGAATATTTCTCCTGGTCCCACCGACTGAAGGATTAAGATTGAGACCCAGATCATTTTATGTACCCTTCTTAGGAAACGCGAAAGTCACAACTGTAAAAATATGCTATCGAACTTGCCTTGTTTTGAAGATGCTTGCTTGGGTGGTTTTGGTGTAACACTTGTTGGTGTATAGTTTTCTTCCTCTGTTAGAGCTTCGAATAGTAATAATGGGTCGGATTGTGGCAACGTCGTTTTTAATTGGCTATGATCAAAAGGATCGTCAAGCGTTTTAAATGGTGATGGAATTTCTTGGAGATGAATTATGTGCAGGCCATCATCTCGACTTACACTGTCAGTTACTTTGAGATAAATACCGGGTGGAAGGAGAATTTCATCTTCAGTGTCAAAATATGAATGTGCACGTATATCCTTTCCACTGCTGGTTTGAATAGAAAATATTGTTCCTGTGCCTGTTTTTCCCAAATAATTTGGAGTTTCAAGAACGCTCATCGAAGCGGTGCAAGAGATGAATGACCACCACGCAAATAACTTGCCCTTTGGATAAAGATCACTGACGTTTTCGCGAGTGCCACACCACACAAGTGTATGTTCGCTTGATCTAATACGGATGAAAAAACATGAAATATGATGATGCGTATTTTTCACTTACGGTAGTTTGAAGAAAGCTGTTAGGAACAGCTTTAAAAACTTGAACCACGGCTGAAGTTTTGTACGATCCGCTAGTCGAAGAGTTCGATTCAACACTATGTATAAACTATTCTCATGGATATTCCATTCTATAGTATATAAATGAACCGAAGCCGACTCATCAGGAGTGAGTCCATCTTCGGGCTGTGTTGATTTCATTTTGGCTATGGTAATATAGTCGTCTAACTTGTGATCAAATAAATCTTTTATTGGTTGACAAGCATCATCAAGTGATTTTACACTTTCATTCTGGTAGCCAGATAAAGGGAGTATCATCTTTTCTGGTTCCCCACTAACGCTTTCCAACAGACGATGATTAATATTGACATCGATAGACATAGGTATGTTTGTAAGTCTCGCTTGAAATTAGATGAAAATTTGAATACTGTGTTCTACTACAACAAACGTGCTTTTAAAAGAAATGAGTTGTGCAAGTATTATTCACGCAATGACAAAATATTATTCATGGAATGAAAGCTTTATTTATTTCTCTTTTTTGCTTCTATACAGTAGTCGTTGCCGTCACTGTCGACATACATACGTGCTGTGACGAAAAAAACAAATACAATACGAACGAACACTGTATAGTGCTGGTTAAAGCATTTTCTTCTCTAGTTTCATAACTTTTCTGTTTTTTTTTTCACTTCAACTTCTTCAGCTTGCTTATCGTAAATTATTTTTGTAGCAACGTTTTAAGGAAGACCAACCATTTAAGAGAAAATATGGATGCCATCATGGAGACAGAAGAAATTCATTAATGTGGAAATTTAATTAGTTAAATATATCACAATACAGTATTTTAATTTTAAATTAAATTAAACTAGCTAGAAAAGTTTTCAAGAGCAGATAGATAACCTTTCAAAATAAAAAAAAATCCAAAGTATTTTTATCTATATTGTTATCAAGGCATTTATTTAGGGAGTAATTTGAATTCTTTCATGTAACGAGTGCACTTGTCTCATGAGATAACTCGAACTAGAATACTTACTAGGTAAGCAAGTATTTTAAAGTATCAATGAATAAAAATACTTGACAGTTATATAATAGGCACTGGATAACTATTAGCATCCTATGCCATCTCATGAAATTCATAGTCGATCCCGTCCCATCTCATGGAACCACTTATTCAGTGAAAATATTTTTGAAATCCTCAATCGATACCTATAATTTTTTCATGCAACCATCTTAGTATGGCGATATCCATTTCCGTTTAGGACTGCTTGTCCGATATTTAATTTTTTATACCAATTTTGTAACTTCAATTGGCTTCTTAGACGTCTTTTCCTATTTCTTTGAGATAATAGACGCCACAGCAAGCACATGAACGTGGAAATGAATGTTGAAAAAAACAACAATATTCATCTATGAACACACTCAACAATATACTAATATTAGATTTTTTCATTCAACTAGATCAATCCTTTTTTCTCTCCTCAATGCGAAGAGAGTTTGTAAGCAAAGAATGAATGAATACATATTTATATATATCGTCTCACGGCAAGCATTACAATCGCATTCAAGAATGAATCGGCATAATGTTCATCTTCTCGATCTACCTAATGAAATAATATTTATCATTCTGAATAAACTTGACAATATTGATGCTCTTCATTCTTTTCTAGATATCAATAATCAACGACTTGACACTAGCACAAAAAGAAGTTTTCAGTAACATTCTTAGTTTTATTTCTATATCACAACCAACTGATCAGATTTCTTCAATTTCTGACTTAATATTAGAACGATTTCCTATTTCAATATTACCTCGAATTCATCATAATGCCAAATCACTTACTGTTGAATCTACTGCTATAGAATATATCATAGGTGCTGTTCGCTATCCTAATCTTACTACACTTAAAATTTATAATTTCAATCAAACAATCGTTTCAGGTTGTTTTATGGGTAAGACAGTGATGTGTTCTGATCTTCCAAAGAATCAGTGTACAGAAATACAAAGATGAGAAGATGTTTAATAATGTCATTTTATTTAGGAGATCCTGCCGTTCGACATATTTGTACATAACAAATAGCCGATCTGATTCTTATCATTAATGAAAACAACATTGAAATAGCGAATGAAGACTATACTAACAGTGTCTATGGAATTATCTTTGCTCTCTTTAAAAACCTAAGAGATTTGACTATTGTGCTACCATCTAGCAACAACAATCTACTTTTAACATTATATGAATCACCATCAAAGACTTGCTCCTCTTCAACACTTACTAAAGTTTGTATCAATGTACACAATTTTTGTGATGTGTTTGTTTTACTTGATTGTGGTCTCAAACATTTAACTACATTCGTAGTCGAAGTTGATATTATCAACAACAGAATATTACCAGTTTACAAAATGATGAGTTCATATCTCGTGATATTATCATTGTGTTTTAAGATCAATTAACTGTTTGATATCGAAGAGAAGAATTCATTTCCTAACAGTCATATATCCGAGATAAAGTTTTTCGGTTAAGTTTCATTGACTTTTATTATTCAAAAAGCATAATTAAAATGAATCTTCATCTGACGAATAATTTTGTAACATCTTTCTACTGAATTTTATCGAATGTTTTGAAACATTAAGAAACTTCTTTCTTAAATAATCTTCGTTGGTTGTTGAATTATATTTAGCGTCAACAAGATGGAACAGACTTGGGTGCCTCCCATCCCCCAATGACTAAAAAAGAACGAGTTATGTATAAAAAAATAAGGGTTATCCCAACTAACTTTCAGAGCTATTACGGTGTCGCCCAATCACTCGACCTTTTCTGGTGATGTCACTGCATTATTCACTAATACCTACATGATATCATTTGTTAAATCTATAGGAAATATTATTTACACGAGAATATCTATTTTTCAGAATGATGTACTTACTTTAAAATATTTTTCATTAACTTCTTATAAAGAAACAGAAGGATATGATACTGTAGTTCAACCTCTTCTTCATCGAATATCACATCTTATTCATATGCTACAGCTTCATACATTTACATTTTATTTCGCTTCTGAAAGTGTCATAAATGATCCAGCTCTACGTGTATCTTGCGATGACATTCAACGATCTTTCAAAAATATTAAAAGTCGCCAGATATGTTGTATGGTTGATTGTTTCGCTGATCCTATACTTAGGACGATCCAAAAGTACTGTCGCTAGGATCGTTTTTTCTTATTATAAGGAAAAACAATTTGCTTTTTTTCATGAATAGATAGAGCGTCTTTCACTCTATCTTTCTATGACATTTGATCAGTATTCGCCTAATATCAGAGTAATAGAATTTTGATAAAAATTATTTTTGTTGATATCTAGTTGGTTATTTTCGATCATAACGTGTAGAGCATTCTATATTCCAGTTTTTCATCGTTTAGCAAGTTGTATTAAAACCCCAAAAATACTACAAAATGCAGCGTGAAAAACTCTACAATTTCTAAGAGACTATTTATTTTATAGTTGCATTCTTTTGTTTTCAAAGAAACAAAACTCTGAGCGACCAAATTTCAACATTGGAAAAACAAGAACTTTTTTTGGTAAATGCCACATTCATTTTTATCCATATTATCTTATTATTACTTAATATGTTTATTAGAAAAACAAAATATACTACGGGATGCAGCATGAAAAGCTCTACAATTTACAAAGAACAACTATAAAAAGATGACATGAACAAAAGAGAATATAGCTGTTAGTAAACAAAGTCCTGTTTTCGCAACATCGAAATTTGGTCGCTTAGAGTTTCCCCTATTTTAAAGACAAAAAAATGCAACCATAAAATAACCAGTCCTTTATAAATTGTAAAGCTTTTCACGCTGAATCTTGTGATATATTTCGGGATTTTAATATAACTTGTTAAACGACGACAAAATGATAAAATCATAAAATGAAATTCAACAATGCTTCATCCATTATGATATAAAATAATCAGCTAGATGTTAAAAAAAATAATTTTTATCAAAATTCTATTATTATGATATTAGATGAATACTAATCAAATAGCATAGAAAGATAGAGTGAAAGACGTTCTATCTATTCGTAAAAAAAAGAAAATTGTTTTTCTTTATAATAAGCAAAAATGACCCTAACGACACTACTTTTGGATTGCCCTAAGTATAATATGTTGAGTTGAAAATAAATAATTTAGAAAATAATGACTATTGTCTGACTAAATGAGAAAATAAAAAAGAGATTATATTCATGAAAAATAAGAATCGAAACATAAATGAAAAAATAGAAATATCATGTAAAACAGTTGATATATTGATAATATGTTTCTATAGTTAGAAGATCAAGATATGTTTAGATCAACTCGTTGATGCATGGCTCACAATTTAGAGTACATATGTTCGAATCTAATTGTTCTTCTATTCGGAATATATGTTCGATAGATACCGAGGACTCGACATACAGCCGTGCATATGCTGAAATTTTTTTGTTCTGACTTTTCCCCGAACCCTTGAAGAGCGTTTCGATAGATTCTTCGATGCCCATTGAAATGACCAATCGCTGACATTTCGTACTAGTTTTTTCAACCTTCTTCACTTAATTTTTGCTTCTTTGGAAGGCTTGTCAGACAAAACTAAACGATTCAGATTCGTAAAAGGATGTTTTAGGATTATCAACATCCTTGTTGTTAGTTTTTTTCTGTCTTAAGGGTTGAACATTTTCGATGAGCACGATCTAACGGCTGTTTATTTACTGTGTTGGCGACATGTGCTTCACCTGCATGTTGACTTCTAAAAGACGTTATCTTTGTTTTAGTAAGATTCAATTTCTTGATTGGTCTTTACATTTATAATAGATGAATACACCTTGGCAGTGATATAAACAAACGGTAAGAAGTTCTTTCACATACTATGTTTTGTGCTTGTGCTGCTCTATCATTGATATTGACATAGTAAACTTCGAAAACAGATAAAATTATTCACTTGCCATTTTGAGATTGATGAAAATTAGATTTTTTTTAATTAAGAAACTCGTGCTTTTCATGTTTGTTTTTATTCTCTGACATTTTCAGTTTCTTTTCTTTTTTGTGAGGCAGGAGATTACACATAATGTATCATCGAGTGGTGGGTCTCATTGAAACAATTAAGACAAAAAATAATTGTCCCAATTAAAACAAAGTTCTTATTTTTTTTTGCTATTGGATGACTCACTCCTTTTAATTGCAGTTTCTTGACTTTTTTCATATCCTTTTGTACACAATCTTCGAATAGTTTACTTATTGCTGTCTCAGGTCAGATCTCAGCTTCGTGACTGGCATAAGACTTTCGCGGAACTGCAGGATAGTTGTGTTACTAGTGGCATAAAAGTCTTCTTCCATACATGGAAATTGAAGATCGTCATATCAATACATCTATATCATTTTGTTTTAGTCTATTATCATATTTGATAAAAATGCCTTTTCTCAAAAAACTTGAAGTACGCAATTTGGCATCAAAATATGGTCACAATCAATGTGGTATTGTCGCTCTTGAGCCTATTCGACGCGGAGAATTAGTACTAGAATGTGATTTATCCACATGCCAATATTATTCACCAGAAGATCCACGCAATAAAATGACACGAACCGAAGTATTTGCATTGATGGAAAAATATCCAGAAGCAACTGATTTTATTCTCGCTTATACATACATGATTGATGATGATCTATTTAATGTACCACGTAATTATGATACACAAAAAATTACAGATGAATGTGTTTATTTCAATCATTCATGCGATCCAAATTGTGGATTTGCTAGTGATGATGAATTTTCGGTTATGGCTATTCGTGATATTGAAGCTGGTGAAGAACTTACCTATCATTATGGTTGTTTAGATTCAGAAACAACTTTGTTATCAGATTTTGTCTGTAAATGTAGTACAGAAAATTGTGTTGGTATATTAAAATACGACTTTTGGCGTGATCCCGAATGGCAAAAGAAATATGAACCGTATTCAGGTGATTACATTAAACAAAAAATAAAAAAATTACGTGAAGACCAGGCAAAGAAATCATAATATTATTGATTAATAAAATAAATTTTTAAAAACACATTCTTTTGTTTGGAAATCGCTATTATTTGTAAAATTCAGTTACCATCATTGAGCAGAGCTCGCGTAAATTGTAAATTTATATCAAATGATTTTTAGTCATCAAATTCTAATTTATTAATAAAGTACCTTCTTATTGATACAGCATTCACCTATAAACTAATTATAAGAAGTAACGCTAGTCTTGAGGGTTTTTACCAATACTGATCGACTAATCTAAATCATAATGATTACTATAACCAAATTATTGTGTTACACACAGTCAAGCAGATTCTCTAAATAAAAAAGTTGTCATAAGGAATCATTAAGAGTTTTAGGTAAGATCTTGAACTTTTTAAGTTTTCATTTGTTTATTAATAAATCATGAAAAGATTCTAGATCATTTTAAAAAACTATATCATGTAAAAAATGATCTCAAGGATTTAATATAGTTCTGTCTCACATCATTGTTTTTCTATAGAAAATCAAATTTAAATAAGCTAAAGTATTTTTAAAATTATTTTTATCTTAATGCCAATACTAATATTCTGTGCAGCAGAAGATATTGGAAAATTATTATTTTCTGTTTGATATTTCAGAAAATTATGAATAAATTCTACACATTCTTATTTATTTTATATAAGAGCAAAATAAGGAACAAATGTTGATTGTTGTTTTGGCCAGTATATCATGACACATTATCTGCTTTTTATTCTAAACGAAAATAGTTTGAGAGAAATAGGCAATGTCCGTATATCATAATTTTATTTACTGGAAATAATTCAAATTACATTAATTTTTTTATATTTAGAATTTTATGAATATATAAAGATATATTTAATTTTGATCAGTAAAATTCAATCTTGGTAACATTATTTCTGTTTCTTCTTCTTCTTTCTTACCAAAAATTGAAATTATAAATAAATAAATAATAAATAATAATAATGAAATTATAAATATATTGATAATATATTGTTGTTTATTATTGATAAAATAATATCCAAAAACTAGAATTAATATTAATAATAAATAAATTATTTTATTAATTTGTTTATTCATATTTATTTTTGAATATTTTAATAATTTTTTAGGAATTTTTGCAGATTTTCTCCAATATTCCCAAGTTAATTCTTGCCATAAAGAAAGTTCACTATCGATTTGAAATGATAAAGAATAAGCTCTTGAAAACCATTCATTTATTAATTGATCAACCTTTGAAAAATATAAAAACTTCTATTTAATTTTTTATTTTTTACATGATCTACTTACTTTATCAAAAGACGAAATAGTAAAATGATTTCGTTGTTGTTGTGAAATATTTTTTAATGATAAAATTTTTTGCTGTATTTACAAATTGATTTTCTAATAAATCTCTTTCAAATTGAATTTTTTTAATAAGTTTTTGATAATATTTCATAATATTTCTATTAACTATTTCTGATTTCCACCAAATATTATTTGAAGAATAAATAGAAGATGAATTTGATATATTATTATTTAACGATGATATAAATGATGGAGGATATATTAAAGAATCTAACCATATTGGTTTAAATATAGATAAACAAGGTAATGATGTACATGTTACATAATGTATTGGAATATTATTATTTGATTTCGGAATAACTGAAACTAATGAACCTGTTGTTTGATTAAATCTAATTGGTCCAAATGCTGCATGCATACATATATCAACATTTGTTAAACCATGTCCAGGATTATTTTTTGAATATTGATGATCACGTAAAATTTTAAACATATCTTGAACAGTAAATTTTGAAGATTTTATTTTAGATTTATATATTAAATTAGATGATCTAGTTTGTCTAATATGACTACATGCAAATTTAGTTTTAATAAAACCATTATAAAATTCTTTTGGATAAAATGATATTCCCGAATAACATTTTTCAAAATGAAAATCTTTAATAGACTGACACCAACCATTTGAAATAGCTTGTTCAATTAAATTATTTGAATATTCATCAAATGTATTTATATTTCCAAATGAAATTTTATTTGATATTGTATGAATACCTTTTGTAAATTTTTTTGCAGCATACTCTTTTCCAACTGTTTCAATAATCCATCCTTCATTTGAATCAACTAATAAAAAACTATTTTGATAATAAAATTTTGATGTAAAACCACAATTTCCTCCTTGATCATATTTATTTAATAAAGAAATTATTATATTTTTACCTTCTTTACTTGTTAAACATCTTTCAAGTACTAATCTTACTAAATCCATTCCAGTTAAACCATTTTTATAAGATGATATTTTAGTAAATAATGCTTCATTTCCAATAACTAAACCATGACAATTAAAACCCATTTCAGCACCATATACATTTCCAGGTGAAAATAATATACATGGATAAGTTTTTTCAATTTGATCTATTTCAATATATGTTGTTTGAACTTTTGAATTTAATGGATAAATATTAGCAGGTATATAACGTATTGATAATGGTTCATTTACTTGACGATCACTATTTTTACCAAATATTATTGAACCATCATCAGTAACATCACTCATTGCAACCATTGTATCACATGAACAACTAAACATTGGTTTTTTTTTCTAAATAAATATTAACAACATCAATTTAATTATTCATTAATTATATTAATTTCAAACGTATCTAATATAAATAAGTTGTGATCATAATAATGTCTATCGTTTTGTTCTTTGAGAAAAATAAACTTTTAATTGAACCATTTGCTATTGATTAAAGGAAAAGATTTATTTAAAAAAAACCAAGTAACAAGCTACAATTTTGAATCTTATACGATGTTTTGATACTTTAATCAATGCGATAACGTCAAAAATCAACAACAAAAATGCTAATAATTTTTATCGTTAATAGAAGTCGCAATACATCAATCAAATCAAGATTTTACTTGTCAAGTAGAATTTTTTTAATTATTTTCAAGACGAATTTTCATTTTATGCATATAATAAATACATTCGACTAATGTTCCATGTAAAACAATATCTTTATTTAATTATGATTACATTTCTAAACATTCAAACTCAATATTTCTCATAACTTCATTCGCAAAAGTACACTAACGAAAAGTATAAATATAATGCAAGTTAACCTAAATTTAAACAAATTCTGAAGACAGTGCAAGGTATATGTAGAGAAATATATAAATGCAATAAAACATAACGAATTACTACTAAAAAATATATCGGTCAAATATAAAGATATATACTAGTCTTCATAAATCATAATCGATCTTCAATAAAACTTATCGACCGATTTAGAGTTTATAGTTAATATTAAAGTTTTTTTCTTAAAGTGACTATTCATTTAATAGATGAATCACTCAATAGAAAAAAGAAGGATGTCTCAATCGAAAGCGTATTTTACTATCATGTATAAAAATTGAGAAGTCTTATTAACAAAAGATAATATTATTTAAATAATTGTAAATCCTCATATGAATTCAATAATTCATTAGAGATGACAAATATGTTTGAATATATATTTTTTTTATATGACTTAACTCATGATAACTTTTTAGATATAAAATATTAAACTGATACATACTTTATTTTGATAAGGTGAGCTGAATAAAAGTATAACTTTGTTTTTTTCTTCTTCTTCTTTTGTTTTTATAAATAATATTTTACATTACTTTTCTCATCAACACGTTAATGATAAGACATGTCTTTTCTTCTTTTGCACTTCAAGTATATATACAAATTGTATATGTGCATGCGATATATCAAATGTAATTTACTCATTAGCTCTCAACATAATAAATACATCTATAATGGAATTGAAATTCAATAAAAAATTCATTGAGAAATTAACTTTACTTGTATAGCTGCAAAAAAGGATGTAGGCAATAAAAGAACATCACCAGCATATGTTGTTGATGAGTTTAATCAATTATAATATTTCAGTATGGGTAGTGCCATCATTCGAAAATGAAAGGCGAAACCTTCTTCTCTATTGATGATTGAATGATGTATATGCACGGGCAGTATTCGACCATCTAGTAACTTCAATACTGTGCAAACGATGAACAAGTAACTTTAGGTCAAAAGAGAAATATCTATTGGCGAATTGATATAACGGGTGAGCCACGATAAATCAGCCACCTTTACATTTCATTATTCTGCTACTTAACATGCTGTTTTAAAAAAACAAAGCAAACCACAAGTTGTAGCATGAAAAACTCTACAATACAAACAAGCTTTTCTTGCTAAACTGTAGAACTTTTGACACTGCATTTTATGCTATATCTTGCTTTTTTTACTAAAGTATATCAGATAATAAAAAGACGAAAGAAGAAAAAAGAAATTTTTTGCTTGTCTGGAAAAAATGATGTTTTCACAGTGACAATTATTGATCGTACAAAGTTCTGCTTATTTTTGGAAATGAGAAAGTACAACTAGGAAATAAGCGGTCTTATATAAATTGTAGAGCTTTTCACACTACATCTTGCGATGTATTTTGCTTCTTTTCAAATAAAAGATTTCAGTTCGTAAAGAAGATGAAAACGCATTAGTTATGTGTTGAGATCTGGTCGTGCAGAATTTTTTCGATTTTGAAAACAAAAAGTAGGACTGTAAAAAAAAGCAGTCTTGTGCAATTGTAGAACTTGTCACACTGCAACTTATGGTATATTTTATTTTTTTTTCAAAACAATGTGTTAAGTGGTAGAAAAATGAAACGCAAAAGTGGCTCATTTATTATGACCCACCCGCTATATACGAAACAGGTTGAACGGAAGGATGTGAATGAGTAGGGATACTACTCTTTTCCTCATCCACATCCACACTCTGACTGAACCAAAATTTCGAAATCAGTACAAAATACAAAACAAAAAGTGTATAATCAAGAAATACTTGAGAAGAAAGAAGGCAAGCAAACACCCAACAGAAAAATGATAAAGTTCGAATAGATTTATTGGAAAAAGAAAAGAAATGGAAGTTCTAGAATATAGCGGTAATTACTGGAAAGATGCTCGAAATTATATTGCCATTCACGAACAATGGATACAGTTAACAACATTGTCTGATATAAGTACAATTTATACAAACATCTTTGTTTAGGGGGTTTTTGAGGATTAGCACTTTTTAGATCTACTAGACTTACACCATTTGTTTTTACATTTTTTGTAAAACTTTTCATGGGACATGTTTTGAATAAAAAAAACGAAGGTATTTACATAAACTGCACTTATATCCATTATCTGACGTTATCACATATAATACAGGTAAGAAATGACAGAACAAATACATTTCTCTCTCATGCATCATCCATTTGATAATTGCGAAAAATTCATATTTTTCTTTACATGACATAGTTTTGGAAAGAAATTACAAAAATAAATCTTAGCAGCGAGTAGTTTTGATCTACCGTCCTTCGGATTATGAGACCGACGCGCTACCTCTGCGCCACACTGCTTGCATCTCTTTTCGGGCAACTAAGATAAAGTTACGTAAAAGGACTTAATTCAAGCCTTAGAATATTACATGAATATTAACTATGAAAATCGTCATTTATTTCTTGCGCAACTTCCACACGTATTATTCGAATGTCAATATCTGTGAGCTAGAAGTAAGTTTCTTATATCGCAGATAAACTTTAACGTTTTTTGATACGGAAGGAAAATGTCCACGGAGAAGATGCGAGTAGGAATATGAATAAAGAAGAATGGAAAGAAAACAGTATACATTAAGCCATCCATGGAGAATTGTATCGGTGAAGATACAGGATCGATAGTGAATTAGTGATGTACATAAGACATGTTCAATTTGATCTGCGTTGATACCTTAGAGGAGAGTGTGGGTATAGACGCAGGTGAAGAGTAATAATACAAGAAATTTGTAGTCTCATATACACATTCCAATTCGCACCCTTCATGGTTTACAGATAAGAATGAATATTAAGCCTTCGCTCTGTACCACACCCTCGCCCTCAAGAGTTGACTTTGACTGCCTTTGGGCCTGAGTTCTTCTAGGATTTAGCCAGTGGCATAGAGGCCTACTTATAGGCAAAATATGAGTCCTAAGTCGAGTGAACACTTGGAGTACCTCTCTCATTAGTTATTATGAAAGTGAAATATCAGTCATTTCTATAATTTTCTTGTTATGTTGAGGAAATTACCGAATTTAGTGTGATGAATCTTCCTCTATTCTAAAACCAGATAATAAGACACGAACAAAGGATATACACTCAAGCAGAAAGACATTAGCTAGATATACTCTCAAAAAGGAAGAGAAAGAATGTGCGGGCGGTGGAACAAAACTCATGGAGAATGAAGAGGGATGTATACGTGCGTGAAGGAAGAAGAATTTGAGAGGAATATGAATGCAAAACAAATGCATGGGTGAGGAAAGAGAGTGTATTATGTCCGATGGACATGCGACTTAGTTTCGCCTAATTTTTATAATTTGTGAAATTCGGATGCGATTTGGGAAAAGTTTTTGAAATTTTCGGTTGGAAATTCGTAATTTCTATGAATTTTGTCAGGAAATTATTTGGAGAAGGAGCAATTTTGGCCATTGTGGACATTTTCGTTTTTAGAAATGTGAACATATCTCGAAGATATTCTAAAGATACTTAAATTTTTTTAATAAATATTAATGAAAATTTAAATGTCCTTTTTGCCATTTACAGTTTTCTGGGAGATGAGTTACTTGTTATATTAAGATAGAATAAGTGCATTAATGGTCTACTTTTGTCCGTGAATATGATACGACATTTGTCAGTCGAATCAGACATTCGCAGAATGAAGCAAAAAGAAATGATTTAGAGCTGCATATCTACAATATCGCACAACCACCAAAAAGAATAACGATGCATACATACTCACTTGTTTTTTTTGATAACAACACATAGTTATGTCGGACGTGTCTCTTCTCACCTTGCCTGTCGAGCTTATTCATCGAATCTTTGACCATCTCGATATACAAAGCATTTTTGGTTCACTTCGATGCGTCTGCAAACAGCTTTACACAATTATCAACGCTTACAGTCGGTTTGAGCTTAACTTCCCTTCAATTGCAAAATACAATGTTGACCTTATTTCACATGCTATACGATCGGAACGTGTCATTTCATTGGTTTTCTCCGATGATGATAATGAGGTAACAAGTCAACTACGCTCGTTTTTCTCAAATTTTGATCTTCATAATTTCACTCGATTACGTTCGTTGACTCTTGATAATATAAACGATGCTGAACTAAAGCAATTTTTAAAGCACACTAACACCTGGTCTTTGGTATCACTCTCAATCAATCTTCGTCAAATGAACACAGAAAGCGATACAACAATAGCTCTTCTATCGTCTGCTATTGCTCAGCCTAGACTTCGGAAGCTACATTTGAATAATTTTAATTACATAATCAAATACATATCTTTACCCGTCCAATCTGCATTAAATCATCTGAGTGTAAATAGCTGTACCTATGGTCAGTACCGCGTCATTCTTCATCATTTCCCTTACTTACGCACATTCGTAACGAAATATTGCACTATGGATGACAAGAATGAAATGATGTTTTCACCATCTACGTCTGTATCTTATCCACAATTGATCTCTTTGACTATAAGTAATAATATTCAGCTATCAATTCCAAATTTAGAATCGCTTCTTTTACTGACACCTTCGCTAGCTCATCTCAAACTGGTTGCTACTAGATAAGAGTTTGATTCTATGTTTGATAGCTCTTTTTGGGAACAAATCATTCGTAATAACTTAGTTCTATTGAGAAAATTTGAATTTTTCTTCGCCTATACTATTGACGACAACATTAAAACTCCAAGTCTCGACTCCATTGTTGCTCCATTTCGTGGATCATTTTGGCTGGACGATAAACATTGGTTCGTTGCTTGTAACTATGCTCCAACGTCATCTCAAATCAGACTAATTACAACGCCACCTTGTGTTGAGGATTTCGAAATCTTGGTCAGTTGTGAAGCATCGTCAACGAATAGCGTCAGTCGTTTTATAGTACCCTCAATAAACGAAACAGTCGATGCTATTCTAAAAGAAGTATGTGTGAATTTCTTTTTAGTGAACAGGTTGAAGTAGTTTTAGCTATGTAGTCAGACGAAAGCGTCTGGATTAGAGTTGAAGTCTGAGCTGGCTTCCGTTTGTCGGCACCGAGTCAATTTTGTATTGTTCTAAAGTAGCGTGATAATGATGTGGGTAAAATAAGATCCGCATGATGATTAATATCGTTTTTCTCGGGTAGTATGACAACCTTTCATCTGCGCATAGTCTGTAGCTGTCTTTTTTCAAGAGGGATTACAACATTGACATTGGTGAAATCCATTTTTCTAACAGCAATCTTACGATGGAACCATACAAATGTAATCTCACAATAGTATTGGGACAGAAATCTTTTGCCGTTCGTATTTCTTGATTTGCATAGCAACAGTAAAAGATAAGACGTTACGATTTTCATCGGCAGACGACCTGTACTTTCTCTATTTTATCAGTTGATCATCGAAATATTTCTGTATCAGAGCTGTTAATAGGAATTGAGAAACCAGCTGACATCATTTTTGAAGAATAAACTTCTATCTTTCTTCTATTTCGAGCAGAGAGAAAGTGAATGAGAAGAGAAAAATTTTTATACATTGATCTTACAGTACAAATCAAGAAATACAAAGAATCGATAGTTATTCCAATAGTTTTTTGTGGAGTTGAATCTAAAGCACAACTCTCGTATTCAACAAAAGATACGATCTATTCAGAAAATATTTATTTACTCTCTTTGTGGTTTTAACTCTTACCATCCTGTATTGAGCTTTTTTTAGACGGTACATCATAGTATGAAGCTAATTATGAAGACTTCCTTTTTCTCATTGATCACATGGTTTCAAGCAACTCTATCGTTTATCATCTATTTTTTTATGCATTGATTGATAACTTGCTTTTTGATATCATATTCCTTAAAAATTAAGAATGTCAAAAGATAAAAAAAATAAGCAACGATAATTTGTTTGGACCAAAGTTATTTGTCTGCCAAGCACTTCCGGGCCACTAGACTAGAGTAGATGAAAGTTTTCGACCTGAATACTATCTGTTTCAAAATAGAAGGCACCTCACGGTTTTTTGAATAACTTTTGATAGGATCAAAAGAGAGACCTGCGTTTTTTACCGTTACAAAGAGAAACGTTGGGGTATTCAAACACCTAAACTC
The DNA here is from genome assembly GCA_022393335.1 of Macrotrachela quadricornifera. NCBI lineage: Eukaryota > Metazoa > Rotifera > Eurotatoria > Philodinida > Philodinidae > Macrotrachela > Macrotrachela quadricornifera. The sequence goes on from JAJEKB010019143.1 coordinate 66,567, forward strand.
GATTTCCTATTTTCTTGCCCCTGTTGTGTTAGAAATGGAGATTTTTGCAAAACTGTGGTTTTCAAATTTTCCATTACTGTTTTGGTTCTGAAGATGCCCAAATCAAAGAATAATACGTTTTCGAATATGCCGAGTATTGACATCATTTGTACTGTTTCATCACCCACCCTCGAGCACCCCACACCCTCAAAGGTGTTGACTCTTTGAAACAGTACAAATGTGTCATAATATTCAGCATAGTTGTAAACCTAATATTCTTTGATTTGAGCACCTGAAAGTTGAGAAAAGCGCACTGTGTAAGCTAAAAATCAAGGATTTCAAGGTATTCAGCGCATGAGGTCTAATATTTGGTACGAAAGTCAGAAAAGATCGGATTGGTTTTATTCGATAGAGAAAAAGGTAGGGCTATCAATTGGCATCCTCAGAATCAAAACAGTAATGAAAAATTTCCATTTCTAACAAAGCAGGGATGGGGCACGGGAGATGGAAATCGAGTTTACGTATTGTGATGCCCCCAACGTTTCTCTTTGTAATAATGAAAATCGCAGGTCTCTATCTTGTTTCTATTAAGAGTTCTTCAAAAAATCGTGAGGTGCCTTCTATTTTGAAACAGATAGTAGGTAGATAGATAGGCAGCAAAAAACGATACTGATAATGACTATTCCACTAGTCTTTATGCTTTTTCTCTACATATTTTTCTTTCTCTCATTAAGCGTATACTGACGACTCGTTAAGCAAGGTCATCATGGGTAAGATAGTATCGATAGTAAAACTCTGTTTGCTCTGAAATATAAACTGTGTAAGTTCTGTTTTTTTTCGATCCTCTCGCTAAAAATATTGTTTTATTTTTATTGTTATTGGAAAGAAATTAATAAATTATTAGTAGATTCTCTGAAAAGTTTGTACGCTTAGTCCTAATAGAAGAACTGGAGTCTTCTGATACGGGGATAAATTTAGCAGAAATGAGAAAAATCTATCTTGTTCTAGTCACTTGAATCTACAAAATAGCTCATTTTTATATAGTGTACATATCAAATAAAATAGATCTACTCTACAAAAACTGGAGTTTGTTTCACCTATCCAATAGAAAATAGAAGAAAGTCTAAAAAAAGGTTCTGATCGATTCATCTATGCTTTACGGAACAACGCGTTGAGAAGCGAAATTTGCTATTCTATCTTATCTTGTTATTTGTTAATGTACACAGACGTTCACGTCACTCAATCTATCGTCGTGTCGAATTTGAAACAATGGAGCACAATATCTGGCTGATGCCTTAAGAAATAACACAGTGAGAGAAAGCATCTCTTGTTTGGTCTCATATTTTTGTGGTTATTTGACATAGACATTCACTACACTGGATCTTTCTACCAATAAAATCAGAGACAACGGCGTACAATATTTGGCTGATACTTTAAGAAATAACACGGTGAGAGAGAAAATATCTCTTGATTGGTCACATATTCTTGTACTTATTTGAACAGACACTCACTACACTCAGTCTCTCTTCGAATAAAATTGAAGACGAAGGTGCACAATGTCTAGCTGATGCTTTAAAAAATAACATAGTAAGGAAGAGAATCTCTTGTTCTGTCTCATACTTTTGTGATTATTCGACATAGACGCTCACTACACTCAAACTTTCTTCGACTCGAATCGGAAATAATGGAGCACGATATCTGGCTGATATCTTAAGAAATAACACGGTAAGAAAAAGAATCGATTGTTTCGTATCATACTTTTGCGATTATTTGGCACAGGCACTCACTACACTCAATCTTTCTTTGAGTCAAATCGGAAACATGGGCGCAGAATATCTAGCTGATGCCTTAAGAAATAATATGGTGAGTAAAAGAGTTCCTCGTTTTTTCTCATACTCTTGTGGTTATTTGATACAGACACTCATAACACTCGATTTGTGGGAAAATCTAATTGAAGACAATGGTGCACAGTATTTGGCCAATGCCTTACGAATTAACAAGGTGAGAGAAAGAGTCTCATATTCTGTCTCATTGCGAATTATTGGATACAGACACTCACTACACTGAACCTTGGAAGAAACAGCATCGGAGAGAAAGGAGCACAACATTTGGCTAATTCCTTAAGAAACAACACCGTGAGAAAAAGAATCTTTTGTTCCGTCTCATCTTTCTATAGTTATTTGTTACAGACACTCACTACACTCAACCTCTACTTCAATCAAATAGAAGAGAATGGGGCAAAGTATTTGGCTGATGCCTTACAAAATAATACGGTAAGAGAAAGTGTCATATATTCTGTCTCATCTTGTTGCTGATCATTGGAAACAGACACTCACTACACTTAATCTCGAAAGAAATGGAATCGGAGAGAAAGCAATGCAATGTTTCAATGATGTCTTGCGAAATAATACGGTAAGAGAAACGTCTCTTGTTCTATCTTATTTTGTTGTTTGTTAATGGACACAGACACTTACTACACTTAACCTCAAAGACAACGAAATTCGAAAGAGTATGAAGAATTCAGTTAAAGAGAGCAATACAAGAAATTTCATGTAACAGTGATTGATTAATGGAAGATTGCCGATTGAATGGTTCATTTGAGAACAGTTATTTGTTTGTTGTTTCAATTGCATTGAAATAAAGAATGTGTCCGTACTCTATTCACATGTATTCACGCCGATAGAGATCCTCTGATAGCAGTAGTACAGCAATATATAACATGCTTTGAGTGTATTATACAAAATATTATGGGTGTGAATGTATGCGTATGTCGGTTTCTTATCCGCCTTAGTCCTTATTTTTTCTTATTAATTGACACTAAAGAGAATTAGTGAATCTGGATGAACGTTGCTGATCAGAATTTTTCACAAGAGCAGACCGAAGACAATACACAAAAAATATTTCAAAGAATGGTTTTTAGACTCTAAAAGCCTTGTGTTTGATGCTAAACCAACTCCGCGCTTGGTTTAAACCCTCGGCTATGCTCGTTTTCGCTACGAATTGGAGCAATCGCTGTGTTTTAGAGACGTGTCATCATAGGCAATGGAAGGTTCAGAAAAGTGTGAATGTAGCAATTGTGTATTACGATGAATGGTTCTGTTTCCTGAGAGCCGTACACTATGCTGGGTTACCATATCCCACATTTCGATCATCTGCTTTACACCAATGGTACCAGGCATCGTGTCCAGACGATCACACGACCAGCAAACATTGAATACAAGTAACACTGTGCCGGCAAGTGCACGTAGATTAAAGAGCGGCGTAGTGTGAGAGAGTCCTATTGTATGAGTCTGTCTCAATAAATAGAACTTCTTTAGTTCGGCCATATACTATGTTGAGGGTGAGACAAACACAAAAATAGACACATTGTGCGTGTCTGATTGCTTGAGAAGAGCTTGAGCTCCTTCAAAATTAGTCTCCGTATATTTAGCAGCGTACTTGATGAAGAATTGAACTCCAGCCAATGCCTAAATATAATTGAAATAATATTTTATCTACTGCAAGATCGGCCACACGAGTAATGTGAAAGTGAGTAAAGATTGCTTTGAGTAGCGTTTTATTATTGATACTACCGTTAGTCAATATAAAACTTCCGTCAAGAACTTGTTTTGGACAGCTTGCTTTCAAAATTGGAGAACAATATTTGCTGAAATTATCCAAGATTAATCATGGTATGTCAATGAAAACTACTAAGAATATTTGTTTTCCATTGAGAAATCATAGAAAATCATTATATACAAGAAGCATGTGAACTCTGTTTTATGTCGAGGATATCCTTTTTTTGTCCAATATTTTTCGACCGTTTCTTAAAGAATGAAAAGCTGTAGAACATATCCAAAATCCAACTTGGAGTCTTTGGATTTGACAGAATGAAAGCAGGTGCACTGGAAAACACTGACACATTGTAATTGAAAAATGTGCAGTCATGGACAGTATTTGACATATAACTCTGGATTAATTAATTAAAATTCAATATGTAAATAGCTCATTTTTCAGCATTTGATGCTCTATCCTCTGACATATCACATTCAACATTTCATTAATTTGTTGTTATGTTGAAAGATTCCACTTTATGGAGATGATTTTGGATCATATTTTCCAAATATCCTCTTCACCGTTCGATAGTAAAATTGAGCTAACTTTTCACCTACTCATCCAACTGCACTAAAAACTTGGATTCAGAGATTCTCGATGATACTGAACAAGATGAGAATATTAAATCAAAATTTTAATTTTTGACTAATATCTCGCTTATTACGGCGATCCTCGGTCCTCTCATAGACTCTCTCTTAATAATATATGTACTGACGTGAAAACATGTGTTTTCAGTAAGACTCCTAGTGCTTTTGTTCATTTTTTTCTAAATGTGACTGATCAATTATCAAAGAATACTGGTACTAATTTATCAGACACAATTGAAGAACCCGATACTGATACTCTGTGAAAAAATCTGATCCTTTCTACAAATGAAAATGTCTATTTCCTTATTGAAATGATACAAAAAAGGTTTCATCTGATGATCAAACAAAAGTTTGATTTGAACTTGACAAGTTTTTATGTGAAAAAAATCGTAAAGAATATTTCTTAAAAGTGATAAATTTTTCATCTTGAAACATAATAACAAAAGGTAGTCAAAAAAATTGTTTCGATTGTTAATCTTTTTAAATACTCCGCTGTTGAGATAAAAGTGCTATATTTTTCCTGCAACCGCTCTCTAAACCCGTACTTGCAACTTGATAGGCGAGGTATGTTGAAGTTTCAGAAATTTTGGAAAGTTCGAAAATTATCGAATTTTTCGAAGTGATGGGCCTGTATTTGTACTCGTACTCGAAAAAGTCCGTACTTGTCTATCTCTGGCGTAAGGCAAAGTAATGAAATGATTGCTCTTCTGGATATCTCGATCTGTAACTTGTCGTTACACCCAGCGTATTGGTATTATGATATCTGTAAGTTTGCTTAGTACTTTCGCCAACATCGCACATCCTGGAAATCTCTAACATCCGAAATACATTGGGTACTTCCGAAGTCGGTCAAAGTAGTTTGAAAAGAGAGAAAAAAACTTATTTTTTTTATCAATTATCAAAGTTTTTCAAAGAAACCATTTATAATTTATTATCGTTCTAAGAACATTTTTGTCAATTTTGGTTGTGTTGATTAATTATTCTGTTTTTTGAATGATGGTCGATAAGCTCTCGTGTTTCTATTATAGTTTTCCCAATAATCGCATGGTTAAAATCGAAGTTTAGTGTGAAGATAAATGAGACATTGGAACATAGTTGTAGGATACTGTAATTAGTAATGTTTGCAGAAAGTTCAGAATATTCAATATATCCTACTCCTGTGACGTATTTGCCCGTGAACTGACCCGTTGTGTAGATAAGCTGTTGTACTGTTGGTGTACTCCGTTTAGTATATATTATTGATTCTTGGTTATACTTTTTGCCAAGTGAAATTATTGCTTTACGCTCTCGGTCCGGTGATACATTGTGTAGTGTAATAAAGAAACTGGTCTCATTAGTTCCATCATACATACCGAAAATAGAAGAATACACAAAATTATTTTTCAGATCAGCTATTAGCTTAGCTGTCCGTTCTCTAATAGTTTCATCACTCAAATTCCGTTCACTTGGTAAATTTCGCCCTGCACTCAAAATAGCATAACCACCACTGTCGAGTAGACGTTGTGCCATTGCTCGAGAATATATTATCGGATTTAGAACCGACACCCATTTATCTACAATGATAAATAAATGTTAAGATTCTTATGATCTCTGTTTCTAAAAACATAAAGAACATACTCATTTGTTTATTGTCCGTTACTTGTGCACCATATAATACAGCAAAGACTACTGTTGTACAGGCAAAAATAAAGATAATAGCCAATAAGCCAAATTTCTTTGAGCGCGATTTGCACGACATCCATGTTGATGACCTATTAGAACAAATGTGCTCTTCAATTTCTATGTCACAACTTTCAAATCTTATTTTACTTAAACAATTTTAGTTAACTTAATACACGAAAATAAAACATACATACCCTAACAGCAGTTGTGTACCATTGCTTGACTGATGGATCATAGTTGTAATCGAAAATAAGCAAAGCAATCTAAACGATAAATATTATTGTTTTGAACAGTCTGAATTAAAGCCTTTGCTTCACTGCTGTCATTATCCTAAAGAAACTATTACTAATCTATTGTGGACCAATTTGATGATACCAACAACACTAATAATTCTCATGTTGCGACTGCAGTTCCCAGTATGTGTGTTTGTACCACTAACATATACAAAGAAAAAACTAACTTTTCCACGTGCAAGATGCAGATAACAGCGTCATTATTCTTTTCTATTAAAGGTAAAGATTCTTTACCTCTAGTAGTAAAGAATGATAGCGCTTTTGCCTTAATCTCGAGTTTTGGAAGGATAGTGACGTCACACACTGAAAAAAAGGTATTCTTTGAAACCTTTAGAGTTTGATGGAAGTTTAATGTATTACAAAGGCTATCGTACAATTATAGGGAACCCAAAAAAAATTTTAGTAATATGTATAATTTTTTTATGAAACCTTTATAAGTTCCTGAAATTAAAAAAGCTTTCGTATATAAGCATATTTAGGCATTGGAGATCAAGAAGGTTTGGTATACAACTGTTTATGAGTGTTGGAGCATGGAAGAATTTCATATAAAACTTTTATCGAAGCATTAACTGTGAAGGGTTGTATTCAAACCTTTTACGGATTTCGTATTGAAAGGGTATCAAAATACCGCTGCGATGAAAACAGAGTCCAACAGAAGTAACAGTAATGATATCTGTTTAACGTCATATATAACTTATCCGAAAAGCATTCATTCTCCCAGTGGCTGCTAGACGTATTATCGCTGCCGTTTGAGTCTACACGTTTTTTATAACAAACTTCTACAAAAACACAAATGAATTTCCTCGTGTTCAAATGATAATATAGATATATCTTGCGGAAAAAAGCACGAATTATTCATTAAACATCGTTTCATGTATCTATTCCACGAAAGATTATGCTTATCAGTATTATTGTGGTTAACAAAGTGATTATTATTTTAAACGAGTGACGATCCGACTTAGAAACTTTTCGTCATCTAACGGACGAATTAGTTGGTAAGTAATTAATTTCATGCATCTTCATTCAGATGGAGATTGCGTCGCCTTAGAAATGGGCGATATCACTCATTTTGGATTAAAAATTTGCTTTCCTTCAAAAAAATGCCAGTCTTCGTTAGAATAGACAAAATAAAATCACGCAAAGAGGAAGACAGTCCAAAGTCTCGTTTTTCCATAACAATTTAATTTTTCATATGGTAGATCATTTATCATGATGTTTGGTATCTTTTTCTCGAAGTGTCCTTTTACAGAAAAAATGGAAACAATATTTTATTGATTTTTATCTAAGTTCACACGATCACACACTGTAATTTTTTCCCAATATTCACTATAAAAATACATATTTTTGTTAGGTAGACTGTATTAAGATGTACAGCATGACCGATCACTTCTTTTATGGAGCTTTAGTTTTTTGTATGCATACAGTAGTTTATTAAAATTTGACGCCTTTTCTTAGAAGTTTTTCGAGATCTCCAACTTGACACCCTCTCTTATAAAGGAAAAATAACACCTTTAAAACACAATTCTGTCATGCTCTACATGAAGACATGCTCTTGCAACTAAAATCTCAACCTCATTTATCTAAAGTTAACTCTATAAATCTATTCTTAATTTCTTTTATCTATATTTAAATATCAATAATAGATATAAGAAGTTTAGCATAAATATGTATATATTGTATTAAGAGTAGATGTAAGGAGTTAAGGATAGAAAGGCAAAAAGAAAGAACGGCTTGCCTATCGGCTACCTTGCAATATGAAGCGTTTTCCGAAAATAATATCGAAGGCCCAATACTTTTCCCACAACTATTATCAATTGCAGCTCTGGATAAAAAGCCAGTCAGAATCAGAGTCCTTTCACTTAATTACTTAAATTCTCTATGTACCGTAACTGACAACATACTAGCTCCAAGTGCATTTTTATATACATCAACCACATAGTCAATGCTTTACCGAACGGGTGATTCAAGACAAATAGCCATTAGCCCCTTGATCGTTAACGACGAATATACTCGTCAGAGCAATTCTGATGGAAAAGATAACTACTGTTATTCCCAAATTGCGTTTTCTTTCTATGTGCTATGGACCGGCTCTAGCATCCTCTACTTACTGTCACACGCTCTACCGATCCTGACATTTCATATCGAGTAAGTTCTTCGCTCTTGAAATTGTCTAATACGAAAAGAAACAACAAAATAAGATCAATATCAGTTTATTGATTAAATGGATAGCATTTTCCATTTTTGAGTCATTCAAATGAAAACAAACAGCTCCCAACAAGCCGATGTTTCGTTTGTAGTCATACATAAAAGAAAACTAATCAGACAAGACGCAAATCAAGATACAAATGTACAATTTTTGAGACTGGCCTCTGTTAATCCATGTTTTCGTATGTATCATACTTTACTGAACTTTTGAACGAAACTTCCAATTTTGAAAACATTGTTCAAGAACAAAGTTTTTGCGCTTTGTTGTTGAAAAGTATCTTCTATTTTCTATATAAACAATGAAATATATTTGTTCGCTAACATCTTTTATTATCTTTAATTATCCATGAATTAAGAACAGTTATATTGGAAAAATTTTACTAGATAGTTTTAAAAAAAACTTAACGGCCAATGGGTTAAGAAGATGTAGAGTTCACTAGCTTTTTCTTATCAAAATCGATTTGTATTTAAGAAGATGTAGAGTTCGATAGTTTTTTTCTTTTGAAATTGATTTGTATTTAGAAGATGTAGTGTGCGCTACCGTTTGTTATAAAACTTTTGAGGAATTCAAACACACCTTTCAAATTATTCTGAACGAAAAAAAGCATCCGACAAATAAGAGAGAAAGAAATATGGTCATACACATCGTACATGGCTTCGTATGTTAGTACAAATTCATTTTTTTTTATCACATGGTAGGCTATAAAGAACTGAGAAATTCTACAATTATTTTATTCTGTTTCGAAATAGTTATTATAACCTAATCTTTAAAACTTATCTTGAACAGGTGGTTGAAAAAGGATGAAAATTTGTAGATTTATTCTCAGGTTATTTCAGATTAGCTTGTAACTTATAATCGAATCTTTATGATTTGTCCAGAGCAGGTGGTTGATAGACGAGCAGATACTGCGAAAATGTTTTTCGATCTGATTCAAACTAGCTTTTATAATGGAGCTTCTATCATTCAGCTAAAGCAGACGTTGGAAAAAAGGAAGAGAAATTGTATAATTATTTCCAATCAGTTTAAAATTAGATTCTAAACTTAATCTTTGTGAAAGATTGTTTATTATTGAACTATATCGAAAGAAGTCTACACATGGAGATGTTTTGTGTATTGTATCTAATTGAATTATATTTGTGAAATTCTGTCCAAAAGAATTATTTCAAATTGTTTATAGACTTGTACTCATAATATAATTTATTTTTTTAATATTTCGAGGATTCTAACGTTATTTAAGCAAGGATAAAATCACGATAACGGTGTGCTTCTTTCATTCACACTCACCAAAGTATAATGGACGAATATCTGATATTTTTCAAATAAGACTAATTGTTAATATTGGAAGTGATTTCTTTTTGAAATTGTTTTCAATTTAACAGTTTTTTTGTTACATTATGTAGATCTTATATCACCTGATGATTCATATTTTAAGTGAGATGAAATCCAGATAGTGGTAGTTACCCGTCATACTCACCCTTAAGAATGATGAATTATTTTTACAAAATACTATACATTCAGGTGATTTCATAAATCTTTATTTATTTTATATTTTTCTATCATAAAATGATTTTCAACTATTTTGTATATTCGTCAATGTTAAATCTTACTAATAAATCATCTTTTATGTTTCTTTTTTCAATGAATTTTTATTCAATGAAGAAAAACAAAAAATATTTGATTGCGATGAAATACATTTATTTTTCTTCTGATTAACGACTTTGTATCGTGTTAAACTATTGGTTGTTTATTCGAATATCTAAATAAAAGATAAATGTACAGGGCGTTTGAAAAGTCACTTACCAAAAAAAAATTTGAATATCTTCCTTATGGCTCGAGCAAACGAACTGATTTTTTTATCAATGATAGAGGCATGTTCAAAGTTTATATCCATAAAGACATGTCTAGAGAGGCGCTTTGTTAAGTATCATTATTGGTTTGAACAAAAAAATTTTTACTTTTTCACAGATAGGAAGAAAAAACAATATACTTGACAAAAGATCCCTCTAGACATGTCTTTATGAATATGAAGCTTGAACATACCTCTATCATTGATAAAAAAATCAGCTCGTTTGCTTGGACCGTAAAGGAGATATTCAATTTTTTTTTGGACAAAATGACTTTTCAAGATTGCCCAAAAATTAGAGTGCATGACCCAAATAAGAACGGAGTTTTGACTCATTCATGTT
>JAJEKB010019143.1:87073-102977 GCA_022393335.1 Macrotrachela quadricornifera
ATCAGTATCTCACATGCTTTAAATTATAATTATAATACAAAAAAAAATGAAATATGTAACATACATACTGCTGATAATACATAGACTATGACAAAGTCAAATTTTGCGTACGAACGAACAGTCATACTGACTAATTCCATAGCGTACTCACAAACATGTGTACATTTAATCTATATATTGATGATAAATTTATTTTAGTAACAACGACAACAATGATAGATCAAGTTATATCAACATTATCAAGTGAATTAACTACAAACAGTCCTACATTTACTCGAGAAGGAAGAGATGGTACATATTACTATGAAGCAACAATAATATCTGTATCAACCGATGGTTTATATACACTTAAAAGCATTAGTAGTGTTGATACATTTGGATATTTATATTTCAATGATTTTGATCCTTCAAATACACAAGATAATTTACTTTTGTCTAATGATGATAGTGGTGGTAATCAACAATTTTCTTTACAATATGAATTACAAACTAGATATAGATATATTTTAATTACAACAACATTTAGTGAAAATGTAACAACAGATTTTATAATAATGGCATCAGGTCCAACAAGAGTTAGTTTTAGTTCCATGAATAATATATCAACATCAACATCAACAATGCCACCTATAATTTGTAAGTTTATTTATGAATTGAAATATTTTCTTAAAATAAGAGTTTATATATTTAGTATCAGCTTCAAAACAATCGAATAATACAATAATATATCTTCTTACTTATATTTTATTTGGATATATATTTAATCGTTTTATTGAAATATAAGAAAATCATAAATATAAATATAAACTTTTAATAATTATTATACTAATATTAATTTTTGAAATATATAATCAAGTATTTTTTTTTTATTTTTAAATAAAAAATTACTAATTAGTAACATTCTATACATATTAAGAGATGATTGTTTTAAAGAATAATTACCGGATAATGCGAAATTTCTTGGATCTTGTGTCTTACCATTGAGAAAATAAGCACATATTTGAACAGTTTGAAAATGTAGTTTATAATAACAGATTAAAATAATTGTAAAAGAAAAATTCTACTTTCTAGAATATCTCTCGATTGTAGATATTCCTGTATATTGAAACATTTTAAAATTCCAGCAAGGATTTTTGTCGAAAAGGAACATCTCCTTATTCTGAATTATGGATGCTTTTTCTCTTTCATTTCGACTAAAAGATCTCTTCAATACGAACATTTTTGTCCAGCTTCAATTCTAGATCATTGGTGATCACATTTGTAAAGAGAAACGATTCAAAATATTCATTTGTTGTGACAAATGATCAGATCAATGAAGAATATTGCTCATCCTAAACTATATTCAATTGTTGTTCAGCTCGAATTCAAATTAAGCGAAAATCTCTACATAATGAACATCTCCGCATAGGGAAGACTTTTCGGTAATCCACAGAGGATTTTCAGAGATATCAGTTTATAGGAAAAAAAACAACTAAGGAATTAGCATTTATCATAATCATTTAGTTTCAATATATATAGTTTCACAATCATGTTTTCTATCCTAAAAGTATTGAATAGTGCAGAATGAGTAAGACAATATATCTTCTCTATTAGTCTCATAATTAAAATACTTTCTTTTTGTTTATTATTACATTTTCCTGAATTTGAATTGATCAGTAGTCCAAAACGCTCACTTTTTATATGTTTATCCTGCTGATGACAGTCTATGAACTTTGCAGTTTAGCAATCAAGTTAGAACGTCTCTAGTAGAAAAATGTTACAAATCTATTCAATTCGAGATCGACGATTCTAAAACTGAACTCTTTGAAAAAATACGTATATAAAATTATGTGTGATCAGCTATCATAGTAATCAAGATGAATGTTTTTTTGTATCGAAGATCAATCAACTTGCTGGATGGTGCAGGAGACCGATGCTTTTAATCTCTCCGATCTTTCTTTAGCAATGAAATAATTGTTATTTTATTTTGCCATATGTTTATTATTAGAACATTTATGATCTCCTTGTTGACAATGTTTGAAACTACGTATACAACCATTATCTATAAAACGAGCACCATGTTTCCATGGTGTAATTACACCAGCTACAAAGAATGCTATCAACCAGATAAATTTGGATTCATGAAAACTTCTTGGTAGAAATGTACGAATTATTAAAACAACTAAAGTATGCCAAACATCACAAACTTCAAAAAAGAAAGCTAACCATCGAAAATGCCAAATTTCTTCGATTGCTTCTACAAGTTCATCCATCACAGCCATGATAGTCGTCTGGAAAATATGCCAATGATTGCGTTCACGATTATCGCGACGATAGACAGCCATACCAGTACCATATCCCCATAGAACAGATAAAAATCGAGTGATATATGTTATCATTATGAGTTGAATCTATCTTGAAAGTATGTTGCTAGTGGCGTGCACACGTATATTTATTGAATTGAAAATGTTTGAAACAAAGTTTTACAAGTCTTTTTGCTTTAATCTTGTTGTACAATGTCTAAAATGGTCGTCAAGGCTGAGACAATTTTTTTGTTAGTTGAAATATGTTTGAGAACAGGCTACTTTATCGAATTTTTTGTCTTTATTCTTAGGTTTAAGACTGTTAAGAAACGATTCGTTTTAGGACCATTCAAACGTCTATACGGACTGTTCACAGAACATTTTTATTTTTTACATCTCAAGCGAAAAATCGAGCCTAATTATGTTCAAATCCAAAATATTTAGACCATTTCATTTTGTCTATGGGAAATGCTAACTGAAACACTTCTTCTTATTCTGTTTATTCACTGATACTGAATAGAAAAAGCTTTCAGGCGAACGTAAATGAATCTCGTTGTTATTCAAAAATGATTTAAATCATATATTATTCTCTTTTTATGTTTAAAGAACAAAAATTAGAACGTAAATAAGAATAATATTTTTCAGTTATAAAAATCATGAAAAAGAAGTAATGACTGAGTAGAATAAAGAAAAACTAACGAGAACGAAATTACTCACCTTATTTAACGGTTTTTTTTCATTCAACTTTCTGACGTTAAAACCTTTTTGTAAAAGAAAATATAAGATTACGAAAGTGTGTTATTTTAGAAGGAAAAACAACAAACGACTGAATCAAGATATAATAAAAGAATAAAAAGAAAATATGTGATAGAATGTATAAAGAGAGATAAAAGAATAATGGAACAAAATGAGGAGGTCATGTGTATGTGTTTATACGTGTACATAAGAAATGGCGTAGTGAGCAAACCAACCATGTGACTCGACGCTGCCATCTAGCAAACTATACTAAGAATCGTTTTGACCGCAATAGTTTCAATGCAATTTGGCGACATCTAAGTTTTTTATGCTAAATCTGAATTAAATAATTTTAGGAAAAGAGAATAAATGCAAACATCTGAATTTTTGATCTTGTATTCAGTTATTTGAAAAATGGATATTTTCATGATTTTTCGCTTATGAATGCTGCTAACATTTGTTTTTATATATATATAATCTTACTCAATTCGATAAGCTCTATCAAACTATGGATGAATTATTTTAAAAAATTTTCTGTTTACTCATAGAAATTAGATCTATAAAATACATGTATGACACAATGTGAAAACTCTTTAAAGAATAGGAATATCAAGATGAAACTGAATTTGGTAAGCATAGAACATTTAAACAGATGTTTACACGAAGACATCTAAATATATCGTGTCTATACTGATCAAAATAAAACTATTATTGAATGGTTTAAAATCTTTAGAAATATGCAATATATTCGTGAACATACCCGTTTATTAGATAAACACTAGAATAATCATTAAGGACAGTTTATATTATTATTAGTACTGCAGAAAATCAATTGAAAAGTAATGAATAGTTCTATGTTCTTTATACTACGTTATATCGAATGATTATTGACGAGCAAATATAGAAGATAGAAAATAAATTAAATAAATATTTAAATCGTTTTTAATATGTCATAGACTCAAACTATTGATGTCTTAGTTACAATTTCTGCAACATTCTATTTGTTTGTTTATTTAACATTTTCTTGTTTTACTATTCTGTTTAGTTTCTAGTATGTTTTTCTTATGGAGAATCCTACTGAATGTTTCATTATCTTTATAAATAAGATGAAACACATCGGTAAAGTTAAACCCTGAATTGATTTTCTTGAATCAAAGCACATTATCAATATCTGATATTTTATTACGCTTAAAGATTATTTGAGTTATAGAGAGGAAGTTCTAGAAAACGCTGTGAAAGTATTTAAAGCAAACAATGGGGAAATCAAGGGTTTTTCCAAAGTCACTCATCAAACAGAATCTCACCAAAACAAAATTATACTTTGATTAGTTTTGCTTAAATCAAAGGGAGTTTTTCATCATTGGATCTGCTTTTTTTGTCCATGATAATGCTAGTGATTAAATAATTTCAGAAAATATCAATTAACGATCTTTTTATAATGATGCCAAAGCATAGTCACAATTTTTCGTAGTTGAGTCAAGTAAAAATATAATAATTTGGCACGTTTATTTATGATATTTGTTTATTTAAAAATGTACTGATGCATTTAAAAGAAACTGAAAGCAAAAAATTTTTACAGAGAAAATAACTAAAAGATTGATTGGAAGTTCTACTTCATCCTTGAAATGATCGTTCATTTCCACATAATAACTATTAAAATAGCACTTATTAAATTCCAAATCCAAAATTCTACCTTTTTACCACTTGATGACTTCTCTCTTCTTTCAATTTGACTTTGACAGTCAACAGGTTTCTCATCATCCCTAAGAACTATAGAACTAAGATAGAGAGTGGCTGTGGCTTTGAATGGTGCTGGAAAAGGAGCTGTACGTGTTAATGGTAAAAGCATTGACACATTATACTTTTTCATTGCTTCGCTACATTGGCCGTGATTTTCACCTTGGATTCGTAGCAAAGTGTTTGATATCTTTGTTATAGTAACTGTACCGACAACACAGCAGCACATGTCTGTGTGACATTTCGAGCTAGAAGATGTGTCATATACTCCATCCCAACTTGGTGTTGGCATTTCTCTTTCAACAATACTTATACAATCAGTTTGAGGATTATCTTGAATTGTTACTGAATTATCATCATCACTTAAGACTGCTGTTGCTTTCAGAGGGAGTGGAAGTGTAGTTGTACGGCTTGATAGCATAGGCATGTAAAGATAGTATTTTTTGATTGCCTCATTACATTGTCCTTGATTTGTACCTTCAATTGAGAGCCAAAGATCCGATGTCCTAGTTATTGTGACTGTATCTATGACACAACAACATCGACTTTGATCACATTTTGAACGAGAAGAAACTTTAAAATATCCATCCCAACGTGGATCAAGAGCAGCACCTATATGAAATAAAGAAAGTGAAAAAATTTTAAATTAGCCTACTTGTTTGATAGAATAAAACCGATAATATCAGCAGTTGACAGAAAATTAATTTTTTTAACATAGTTGTAGAATTCTAAAATAATTCTGTAATAAGACTGCTCATAGTTATAGTGCTTTAATATTTTTGATATCTATCTCAACTTCAAAGGAGTATTTTTCTCTATTTTTCTTTTAAGAATAAATATAAACTGATAACATAAAGCTGTAATATGACACGTTTTGTGTGTGACAACCGTCTCAATATTTATATTTAGAACAGAAAAAAATATCGGAGAAGAAAAAATGATGTTTTTTGCATTCTATATTGTTTGTCGATATAAATATGTAGGTTGCAGTAAGCAGTTATTCACATTTTATACTCACTCTTTCAGTTACTTTGCCATGCTCATGGAAATATTTCTGTTTATTTTATTATCAATATTACGAACAAGTAAGGCTGTAAGCTTATTTCTCATAACTTTGAAAATAACTTACTCTTTTTTTCTCTTCTATTAGAGGGCGCTGATCCCATCCCAGAGTGGACAGGTCAGTTCGATTTATACACGGCCAATCGTCATTGTAATCCAAACAGATGTTGTTGTCTCAGTGCATATATAATAATAACTATGCCATCGACTATCACCATAAGAATTCAAGGTCAGCTACAAGGTCAATCATGTCCAGATAAAACCTATGATCTCATACTTGATTATTCGAAACCAGTGGGTCAATTTCTTCTTGTATCCAAATTTAATGTTACTTTACGGATGAATGACGATAATACCAAAATAGATGTAACTCCTCATGGAGGGGGAGGGGGAGAATGTTTGCATCAGTTTATCAGAAAGGAAACTATCGTCTGATCGAATGCTATGTTCGTTCTGGGATGTAATATTACTTACAATTCTGTAATTTCTTTCTGTTCAATAAAAACAGTTTGAACTATGTCTCTTAACAATTAGCAAGAAGGTTTTCTTATGTCTATCACAATTAAATCGTAAATATGTACATTCGAGTATACGTAATGAAAAAAATAAAATTTATAGTATTCTATCTACCTCAAAGATTTATTTTTTCTAAAAGTCTGATCTCATGATTTTACGTTTGATCGTTTTTAATCTCGATAGTAGTTATGAAGATAAATTCGAAAAAGTTTCAGATGACATATGGCCAATTATAGAGCATTTTGATTGATGTATTGTTCATAGTCAGATGACGAATGAACTACAGATTTTTCATTCAATATATTGAGGTTCGACGTGGCAGCTCAAAATTCATGTTCGCAATCATTATTCGTCTGCTGCATAAATGGGAATATCTTATTGTTGAAATGAATCATACTGGAAAATGCTTGACTATCAAATAAAAGAAAGAAAGGAAAAGCTTCAATGTCAATCCTCCATCTAGTAGCGCGGCAGTTATAATATCGATTCGGTATAAGATTAGAAGAAACGCAAGTAATTGCTCTTAAGTGGAAAGTCGAATAGAGCAAAGCCGCAGTAGAGATGATGTTACCTTTACAGTGTTGACTGATCAAATTTCCTCGTATTACAATTCGAAACATGTCTTCTTGCACACATCTTATACCATCCAATGACTACATTTTAGACTGTGTCATAGATAACGTAATTCCAACACTATTTGTAAAATTAAAGGTTGTCAGAAACAAATTACTGTTATCTTCAGTAACTTTTCCTTTTTAATAAAGAAACTCTTCTGATTGTTACAAAGATCTGCGAAAGCTCAAATATAAAAATAAACAATAAAAACAATAGAACTCGAATGTGAAATAGTTTGAGGAATAATGTATTACCATGTAATTTATTCTCAAAGTCGAAAATGTTCATTGTGATAAAGAAAAGCAGTGGTTAATCATTGATCTATTTAAGTATAGCTCAAAAAGAATATAGCTGAATCGGTTGATCATTAACATGATCCATAATCTTTTCAATGTTGACCATTTTCCCTAGTGATCTCTAGTTTTAATTTGAAGAAGCCTTAAACTTTCTTATGCCACTTTATTCCGAATTAAATTCTCCATCCGATTCTATGAGAATCTATAAGAACTCATTTTTCATAAAGTAAATTTAGTTTAAAAAAGTATTACTTGTAATAATGCAGTCAAAAGCACACCTGAGTTCTAATTTTATACTTTTTTTTTATCTCGAATAAACTCATGAAAAGCTTGCCATGATGATGAGTGCATAGATGAAAATATTCTTTATCTTTTGATATATACTATTGAGTTAGTACACAAGTTCTACAGGTTTTTTTGTTTCTTAGGCAAATGTGAAGCTTTATAATTATTTCTCTTTAGTCACAAGATGCATATCTTAATATTGTCTGCTGTCATACTTTTATCATTTTGAGTTGATATCAAGACAATAATTATAAAATTCGTTTTAAGATCGATCCATGGATGATTCACCTGAAGTCGATGCTTTTTATCTTGTGTGCATCCAACGTTTTTTTTTAACTTATTAATGACTCATCACTAATGTAATATATTCACCACAATTATTTTTTACGTTGTGCTATATTTATTTTTTTCATACGTGGCATATTGACTCAAAGAATGATTCATTTGAATATGTTCATATAAAAATGCTTTTCAAAAGAGTATTTCTATTCATATTCATATATTTTGGAATTGTAAAATGCTTCGAATTCAAAGTAGCATAAAAGACAATAATTATCATCATAGGCCAACTGTACCTCTAAAGTGTGTGAATATCGAAGCAACGATTCGTTCGTTTGCTGCCGATGTCAATATTACGCAGGTATTTCACAATGACGAAAGTACGCCAATTGAAGCTGTCTACTGTTTTCCGATTGAAGAACAAGCAGCCATCTACTCATTTGTTGCGCGCATCAACGATCGCGAAATTGTTGCTCAATTAAAAGAAAAGAAGGAAGCACAGCGCGAGTATGTCAATGCTTTACAACAAGGTCATGGAGCTGTTATGTTGGAACAGGATGAACAATCACAGGATCAATTTATACTCAATATTGGTGCGTTACTTCCATCGGAAGAATGTAGGATTACTATTGCCTATGTCACTGAATTGGATCTTATTCATGGATCATTAATACGCTTTGTCATTCCGACAACTATCGCACCTCGTTATAATCCTAAAAATGGTGGTATTTCATCACCAGTAAATACGAATTCTCTGTACGTTCAATCAAGTCCATATACAATTGAATTACGTTGTCATATCGAGAAGATAGGTGATTCTGATCAACAACAGATTGTTCGAGTTAATTCGACATCGCATCCTATTGAAGTCGATCTTACACAACCAGATGCCTATATTGTGACATTTGCTCAGCAAAATACTCATTTAGATCGTGATATTTTGATCAATATTGAATTAGCTAAAAAACGTGATAATACAATTCTCGCTGTCGAACAAGGTGCAATAATGGTCACATTTACACCTACTGAAGAAGATTGTCAATGGCGAGTATCAAACAATGACCAAAGCAATGAATTTATTTTCGTCATTGATTGTAGTGGATCGATGAAGGATGAAAACAAGATAGGACTCGCTAAACAAGCCATGTTACTCTTTCTTAGAAGTCTACCGACCAATTGTCATTTCAACATTATTCGATTTGGATCAAAGTATGAAAGTCTTTTTCGTCGTGTTGTCACTGATGTCTACAACGAAAAGCATGTCCGAGAAGCCGAACAATTTATCAATCAGATGCAAGCTAATTTAGGTGGCACCGAATTGGTATGTATTGTTTATTAAATTTTCTTTGTTCGAATGTTAAGTTTCTATTTGTAGCTAGAACCACTGATATGGCTCAAAGCACATTTACCTGATCATGGTCGAGCTCGTCAAATTTTTCTTCTAACCGATGGCGAAATTACTAATGTTTCACAAGTGCTCGATTTATGTCAATCAATGAATTCTTCTTCACGAATATTTTCGTTCGGTTTAGGCCACTCACCTAGTCGAACTCTAGTCAAAGGTCTTGCTCGATCGACAAACGGCCGATTTGTTTTCATTCCGCCAAACACAAATGTCGATATACCAGTGGGTGAACAATTACAAAAAGCTCTTCAATCATGTATAACTAATATTCAAATTACATGGAATTTAGGAATCGACATTCAAACTGCTCCTAAACAAATACCACCAGCCTATGTTAATGATAGATTAATTGTCTATGGTCTCACCAATGACTCAGTCATTCCATTTAATCATAATTCTTCTGTTGAACTCGAAACTGAATCAGATCATCATCAACTAGCCATGGCCAAAATCAATCGAGTGCCAAGTGTTAGCAAAAATGAAACAATTGCTCGTCTCGCTGCTAAAGCACTTATTCTTGAATTGCAACATGAGAAAAATCAATCGAGAGTAGGTTCGATGCAAGCACGATTTGAAAATATGTCCAATTCGACAGAAGATAGCTCAATAGCAACAAAGAAACGAATTATTGAATTATCTCTTAAATACAATATTCTAAGTCCATACACGGCTTTTATTGGAGTGGAGAAACGAATCAATGGAAACAATGAGGATATGGTCTTACGTGAAGTGCCTATTCAAATTTCCGCGGACGATCAACATCTAAAAATGATTAATTCTTCTCAAACTTGCTATCAGGCTGCTTCTTATTCGCCTGCACTGTTCAGAAATCAATATAATAGCCTAAGCTCTTCATCTGTGATTCGGTTAAATAGTTCAGCTTCTTCCATGGATTATAAATCATCTGCCTCAGGTTGTTGTGGTGCTCCATCGATGTCTTTTAATCAGAGATCTTCTTCACTCAAAAACGAAACACCCACCTATACTAGTACAAACAGAACAAAATCTAAAACAGAAGAAGAATGGCCTCATAATGATGAAGATATTGTTCGTCGTCTGATCATCAAACAACAATATGATGGTCTCTGGAATTTATCCATAAAAAATATGGAACAGTTGACTCAAAAGCCTTTTGTAGCCTTTCAATCAATTAATACCCAAATCGATAATCAAACACTGATCTCAGCCATTATTATAGTTGTGCTTGAAACGCGTTTCACAACATTCCAATCATTATGGCATGGTGTTGTGCAAAAAGCTCGAAAACGTCTTAGAGATCTACTCGTTAATGCTTCAATAACTCTCGATGAATTACTTGAAGACATTCGCAAACAACTATGAACAGACATTTGATTAGAACTTTATTTGAATATGATAGATTTTATATCCTTATTTTTTAAGAATCTGTTTTAATTTTTCGCTTTTGAATTAATACTTTGTTTTAATAAAAGTAATTTAACGATTCTACTGCTCTTTTCGGATGTAACGTGTGAATCCAGTTATCTTCTCAATGAAGCATGTGTTGAAAAAATTATATATTATTACTATAAGTTACTTATTCATGAAATATCAGTCTAAGTTTCGAAATAGTGACATCTACTCGATATGTTTAAACAATTGAATAATGAACATGAATATTACTTGAAAAACATTTTTCTAATATATTATACAAAAAGAAAGATGATTAATATTATTCGTAAGAACTTACGAGTTTTTAAAGTGTTGTTTTAATGTTTTATTGAATCACACATTTTAAATAGAAGAAAGAAGAACAGAACGAAGCTAAATAAACATTTTCTATTTTTACTTTAATAAAAAAATCGTACATATTACTTTTATATTTTTTTCACTTCGACGCGGCGATGAAGGTTAAGTATGACTCTTTCGTATAAAGAATTTTGCATTTACTTTATATAACAACGTATTTCTCATTTCGTTTGCAAAATATTCGAGAAACAATAACAGGTAAAAAAAAATGAAGTGGTCATGAAGAGCAGCACCAAAATTCTACTTAACAAACATCGATTTATCGAGAAGAATACTAAGAAAAATCAGTTATTATACAAAATATAGATAAAAACTTTCTTTTGCACAATAAAAACAAATTTTTTTATATTTAAATAAGTGAATTTCTTTCGAGAAAATTCTTTAAAAGTTAATAATTGAAACAATATAACTTTATTGTAAAGATATTAAGATGTTATTCAAGTTTACTCAGCTGTCGTCAAGGCTTCAGTCAGAGTCCGATTTGACTAAGATCATACTAGGTTCAGAAAAGAATGTCTGACATTGAGAGAGATCAAGTTTACTTATGAAAAGACGCTTGAAATTCAAATACGATCACAACATATCAAATCAAAAGTCGATGCGCCCAGTAATAAAACTTGAATAAAAAGTTTTCAAATAGTAGCGATATTCTTTTTTTGTTAAGTACTGAATCGTTTCAATACTTCTCCTATGTATATCAGTGAATTAAAGATAAAAAAGTTACATATATAACTTTTTTAAAAAGCTTTTTACAACGGAATTTATCCGTTTCTTCTACTACTATGCAGCTCAAAACTATATTTGTAGATATTTCATCAAGTCTTCCAAAGTTTAAACTAGTTTCATGAGATCTCTTGGAATATTGTAATGCTATATGAAGTCTTTTATATTATTCTGATCTCATTTGAAAATCTGCACTTTGATACTAAATAGAAAAATGCATTCTAACAGTTCTACATATCATATCCAAGTGACTCTTAAAAGTTAGATATACCATTCTCGGATATCTCCTACATTTCATCCTTAAAATTAATGAAAAAATGATGACAAATCATATCGATTAAAATGTACTGAGATGAAATCTTTATATATGTTTTCATTCTTAAATCTTTATTTTTACGTGAAAATTTGAATAAAAACCGTTGAAAGTATAGAAAATATTTTTATATAAATTGTAGATATTCATAAAACTAAATTGAAATTAAAATGTTAAACAATAATTTATTGAATATTATCATTATTTTTATTACTTTTCCTCAAACGAATGGATTTTCAAAATTAAAGGTTTGTATATCATATATTTAATTGTATTTCAATAATTTGTTTTTAAGGATGTAACATTTCATAAAGAACAATTACGTGATGATCGTAAGTTTAAATCATTTATAAATATATTCGATATAATTTCTTTTTTTCTTGTTTTGATAAGTGGAAAAAATATAATTTAATTAGTAAACAAAGAGTTATTGTATAATTATTCTTGAAATTTTCATAAGATCATAGAAAGCTTGGTAAAATATCTATTTTTCATTTTGAAAATTGAACGTGGATTGATTTCTACTCTAATCCACCTTTATTCTTTCTTGAAGCTGGAATCATTTTCTAATTTAACACTGATAAACCTTTCTTTCATTGCAATCTAATTTAATATACAGGGGACAGTTAATCCGTTTACTAACAAATGATAAATAAAAAAATTCTAATCATATAATTTAGTATCGTCTACAAACATTTTAAAACAAACTATGTCGATATACTCAAGTGCATTGACTACAAATAGTCCAAATTTTACTCGATATGGAGGATCAGGCACATATTATTATGAAGCAATAGTAATATCTATATTTACAAATGGTTCATATACTTTTGATAGCAATAGTACCGTCGATACTTATGGATATTTATATTTAAATCATTTTGATTCTTTGAATACACAAAACAATTTGCTTATATCCAATGATGATAATGGTGGTAATTATCAATTTTCAATAACATATATATTAGAAAATAGTTATAACTATATTTTAATCGTAACAACTTATTCTAAAAATGTCATAGCACCTTTTTCTATACATGTATCGGGTCCAGATAGAATTATGTTTTATCCTTTGAATAATACACTATCAACAACCATAACATCCCAAACAACAATGCCACCTATAGTTTGTAAGTATATTAGAAAAAAATAATGATGTCTATTTAAATAATTTTTAAAAGTTCTATTTATTTTCTCTTTAATAAATCATAACATAATCTTTTTCATTTTGTATTTTAATTTATTTAATAAGTTTTTATTTATCTATTTAGTATCGGCTTCAAAACAATCGAATAATATTATAATTTATCTTATTATTTATCATTTTATTATAACATAAATCAAATTTAATTATGAATTTTTTAAAACTTAAACAAATATATTTGTTATCCATTAATCAATTAATTAATATTTATTTTATTATCCTTTTCAATGTATTCTGATAAGCTATTCAAATATTGTGTGAATGACATTACTTTAATACGCAAAAAGAGTTATATATTCAAAAGCGAATTTTACAATTTCAATTTATTATGTTTGTTTTGTTTAGATTCTATAGAAAAATACATACTTTTATTTTTGCGAATTAAAAATCTAGATTTAAAAGACGGTCCATCAAAATACCGAGGATTGCGAAAACATGGTGATAAACGGATTTTAAATATGATCCTATAGGAAGTTAGGCCTTAGTGTATCATAGAATAATCCAAAGTTTCACGATCTAAAGATTAACTCCTGCTGAGTTAAAGTGGACCGACCTGAAACATCCTCTAATTTGACCTATTATTTCTTGTGAATTTTTCTTCTTGAAAATTGTTCACTGTTCAAATTGAGTCATATACCAGTAGATAGAGCTTGACTTGCTCTACAAAACTGTATATGTGACATTTCTCTCTAGTCTCGATATAAGATTGAAAAGGTCTAAATACTTTATTTTTTGACAATATATAACGTTTTATGTTTGTAATGATTTGATCAAATATCCATATTAGAAGATGATTGTCAGAAAAATAATGACATCATATTGCAGTCAATTCAATTCTGCATCAAATGATATATTGGATATTATATGTTAATCGATAGCTCTCCACTGGAGATTTCAAATGATGTTAAAACGTAGGAAAAAATTTATTGGTCAATGTAACTCATAGTGATTATACTATTATACACTAGTGATGATATGATCACATTCTGATATTAGCATACTTTATTATTGTTCATCGAGGCAGACAATCATGATAAATTTTATATCAATTGATATCACTTTAGGAGAGCTATGAAATGATGCTAGAAGTTGGGAAAATAATTATTATCCTCTACAATTCAGCCTAATCACACGGTCATGTAATAGTAACAAATGTAGTTATGACAGTTAGCAGAGTTTCTGATATTAGTATAGATAATTATAGATTATTGATCTAATCAATCGAGACAGATTTTGTATCAACCGATAGCCCTTCTCTTGAGTAATCAAATGGTGTTAAAAGATGGAAGAAAAAATTACAGGATACTATTTCTTAGTACAAGAATTCTGTGATATCACAGTTATAATATGACTGTTATATTAAAACTTCTGGAATTGATGTATATAGGTATTAGTTATCGAGCTAGTGAAACAAGATAGCTTTGTATTAATTGGTTGTTCTTCGGTAGGGCTATCAAATGATGCGAGATGGTAGAAAAATAATGACTGGTTCCTATGATTCTGCATGATCGCACCGGCATGCAGCAGGAAGGATCACTATTTTATGAGCTGATTGAGAATAATATCCTGCTCATCTATGAATTACCGAAATAAATAATCACACCACTTTATATGCTATTCGCTTGGTTTCTCCTACAGATGCTGACGAACATTAAACAAATGGAAAAAGAGATTAGTGGTTGTGTGCGAATTATTTCGATAGTGTTTTTCTGGTAGTGCCGGTTAGAAGCAGCTGAATTATGAAATGTGTGTGAAAAATATAATCATATTTTAAATGCGCAAAATATGGCTACTGGGACAACCTAATTAAACATTTTGTTTAATCAAACAGAAGTGATTTATAGATTTTACTCTCAGATAGAAAAATGAATGAATAACGTGTGAAGAGCATTGCATATAACTGCTCTACAAATTATAGCAAATTCCTAGTGCTCGCACAGATTGCAACGTTTCTCTGCTCTCACTTCCATTTATATTATTACTAGAAATCCTAAACTATTGCCTTCTCTTTCTTCAACTTCTAATCATGTGTAACTTTTTTCGTAAAGAACAAATGGTTCATGCACTTATCTGGAACAGAATATTTTTGACTGTACGAGAACTTTTATAATTGATTAAGTTAGGGAAATGATACTTTTATGAGCCTTACTGTCATAAGGATACGTACGTTATGGCCAAGATATTAAATAAAATGCAACAAAGAAGTGTTGAAAGATATTTATGATTTCAAAGTCAGAATACAATGTAGAATTAGCAATTCACAATGCTATAGTGAATATTCTGTTTTCATGAATATCGAATGGAATTGTTCTTGAAACATCTGCTCGAAACGTTCTTTTCATTTAAATGATATATAGATATTGATTACATTATCTTTTAATTGATTTATTCGATTTACTATATTTCTTCAGTATTTCGGTGGATTACACTATTGTTATCAAGAAAGATGATAAACTGTATAAGTAACATATGACTAAAACATTTTTATACAATTCTATTGACATAAAATAAGAACCGAAATATGAAAAGTTGAATAAATAGGGTATTCATTTTTACTTATTCAGTCATATTAACACTTTTCCAATAATTTATTTTTATCAGAAATATCCATGATGATGGTAGACTTTTTTTAAAAAAAATACAGATATATCTATTATCCTTCGAAATCAATAACCACGAAAAAAA
>JAJEKB010019143.1:103377-120773 GCA_022393335.1 Macrotrachela quadricornifera
CCACCGAAAAAAGACTACACGCCATACAACACACAAAACACAACTGATTTATGTAACGAGACAAGAACAATATCATATGAAATAAGAAGAAAATGCAAATAAAAATGCAAACATGTATAAAAAAAAGAAGAGAGAAAAAAGAAAAGAAAGAAATAGGAAGAATGTTACGAATAGCAATCTTCATAAAAAATAGCGATGGAAGAGTCGCTGACAGGTCGTAATACGGCGCATACCAAATGGGTCAAACACGATGAAAAACGGGCGTTTACTACCGGGCTTGTTTCACCTGGGTAGACTATCAAATTCAGTTGTTCTCTGATATGTATATAAGGAAAAACATTTAAGTTGAAGTGGATTAGCCTATGAAAGTAGAAAAACATAATAAAATATTATTTTTCCAATAATATATCGAATCAATGGATTAAATAGTTTCGTTTTTATTCTAACATACCTCAGGAAAAGAATGAAATATTTTTATAGTTATCCGTATTATTCTCAATCTCATGCAGTTGTCTAACTCATTTCATAAAGAAATAAATGATGAGAGAACATGACTGATCAATGTGTTAATAAAATACATTATAATAACGTGTAAAAAAAAATTCCTACACTATCTCTGGATCTTTTATTTTTGAAATCGCTAGATTTTTAATAACTGTCTTTAGAGATGATTACTTCAACAGTTCTAATCAATATTGAAATAAGAGCATTTCCCTACAAAAGAATGTAGTTATTTACCATATTATTCATGATTTTCAATGAATGTTGTATAATATTTTGTGAACGTAGCCTGATCCGAAGTGGATCATGAATATAATCAAGATCGATAATCAATGTACGTAATTGACTGAGACGGCCATCAAGTAAATAAAGACAATCATTAATGTTGTACATTTTGATACGTAAATGAACAATACTCGATAAAGAACATGTATAAGATGTTCTTACATTCAACAACATTTGGAGTGTATAACTGTCATCACCACCTGTATCCAAATATTTGAGATTTGTGGATACGACCAAAATACGGTTATAAATATAGGTTAATACTTTCGCATATGATTTATTCAGAATAATTTGATCACTAATCGTTAAGACTAGATCTGAAACTTGTTTTAAAATATGAATAAATGGAGACTTCTCTATAAATAGACAATAAATACAAATTATTCTAATTCTTCGATATTCATAAATGAAATAACATACCATTGAAAATGTAACAAGCCATAGTCAATTCAAGATTAATAATAACAAGCTTGCGTAAGTGAGGATAATTGGCAGCACGAAGGATACGTGGTAAGAAACATGCTTGAAGAGTAAGAGATTCCACTTTATTACGTATTCGAGGTAATATCTTCATACAAAATCGATCAAGTATTGCATTATTCCTTGAATCAGTTAATCGATTTAATGCGATTGTCGATAGATCGACAAGTCGAGTAAAACTAATATCACATGCCACTCGATCAAATTTTTCATTAACACCCACCAATGAATATGAAACATCGAAATTATCGAGTTTCTTCAAAATATAAAGCAAAATTTCGTCAGATAAATAAACAATTGACTGATTCATATTTATTCTGTTTCATTATCGTCTAAATAGCTAAATATATATAACCGCGTCTCGTCGATATTCATTGTTTGTATGTGTATTGCTTCTCCACATCGTCCACCGCAATATTTATGTTATATAACATTGAATACACTTGATGGTCAATCGCACGGGCTTAATTCACTTTGCATTAAGTCAGTCTGATTGACCTCTTATTTTTTTTCAACAATAGATGAATACATCTTGATTGATCGTTCATATAGAGAGACAAAAACAGAAAGAAAGATCTCTTCTATATATATGTTGATTGCCAAGATTGGAATCGAAGAAACAAAAAGTGTCTTTCGGATTCGTTGTACAGTCTATTTATTTTTTGTAATTGAGATTGTAAATGACAGATGCCTGAGGAAACTGTCGTCTGTACTCAACGTCAGGAGTGGACAATTGTACTCAGTCGTTGGGAAAATTGTTCCCGCTTATGGGGAAATGCTTCACCCACAAAAAATCATATATATTAAAGAGAAATGGGAAGAAAAATAAATATATACGTATGTAGATACAATCTATTGTATGATATTTCACATATACTTGAATGTAGGGTGCTAGGACAGAATATCGCAAGACAAATTGTCGCGGACAAAATGTTACATGGGCAAATCGTCGCATGGACAAATCGTTGCAGGGACAAAACTGAATCAGTAGTACCGTCGGCTATAGTTCTTTCAAGTTACTGTATAGCAGGAAACAAGTAATTTTTTGTTCATTTATGCTTTTTTTCAGAAAAACATTTTCTGAGAAATAACAATGTAGCGTTATGAAATATTGTATTTTATTACTGCAGCGATTTGCCCGTGCAACGATTTGACCGCATGACGATTTTTTTGCAACGATTTGTCTTACGACATTCTGTCCGGTCACCCGAGATATGTATGTAATCAACAATAAAAAAGACCCAATGTGCGATCATAATTTCGTTCTGTTCAGTTTCACTTGTCTTAATTCATTTTGCAATCCATTCGGTTTTACTCTTTTTTCCTGATTTTGTACCTTCTTCAATACTCAAAGGTGTATTTGATTTGACGTTTGAAATCAATCTGGAAACTATAGAGTTCATTTATTTTTAATAATCTACAAAGGAAACAAACGAGAAGCATGATGAGTTTTAGAAGTTTTTTGCAAAATTTATTAAAAAATTGAGTTAATAGAAAAGCAGTCTTAAAATTTATCGAATTCGAAATCGTTGAATACGATGATTGTTGGAATCAGCTACATAAATATTGCCTTCATTATCGAATGCCAAACCTTCAGGATAAGTTAATTGGTATGCACTATCCCCAGCACGAAAGCGATCGCCAGCAATCATATCGGGTTCTTCATTTTTTCGCCAGCGCATAATTCGATGGTTTCGATAATCAGCTACATAAATTGTCTCGTTTTGATCAATTATCACTCCTGCAGGAGTATCCAATTGTCGTCGATTTTTTCCTTTTCCTTCACCACCAGCAACAACAATTCCTGTCGCTGCATTTCTTTTCCATTTCATGATTCGATTGTTCCACGAATCTGATACATAAACAGAGTAATCATCTCCAATACAGATGTAAGTTGGATGATTGAGTTGTTGGAGACGACTTCCTTGTCCATGACCACCAGCGACTAGTTTTCCATGTCTATCACCTATTCGATATTGTCTCACTTCATGTTGCTCAGGATTAGAAATATAGAGATCTCCGTTAACATCCGTAGCCACATCGAAACAGGCAATATTCTCGAGAAGTATTGTCGTATGTTGTGTATTTCCAGGAAACAATTGTAATACTCGTCGATTATGATAATCGCAGATAATGTAACTCTTTGTTTGAGAGTGAAAGATGACATTTGATGGCTTAGCTAGTAGATCACGTCCATAACCTTCCATATTTTTTCCTGCTATTCTTTTGATTTTTTCACTAGACAAATTGTATTGAATGATACGATGATTTAAACTATCAGCAATGAGTAGTGATCGATTTTTCATCATTGAAATACCTTGTGGAGAACGAAGTCGATCTATGTTGGAACCAAGCTCACAATCACCCACCAGAGTATGAGCATTCAATCTCCATTCGGCATTTAATTGAATATTAGGTAAAACTACAATGAGAAAGTAACAAGCGATCATTAACAAAACAAAAATCGTTGTAGTTAGATTCTATACGTACAGCTATCCACAAAATTAAGGTAGATTGGTTCATCATCGGATAGTTTATTAATCGAGTATGGTTTCAATCGTTGATGTCTCTTTCGGTAAACAATTTTAGCTATATCATGAAATACTTCATTAACCGGTAAATTTTTCTTTTGAATATATGACAACAGAAATTTGTTAAAAAAATTATCCATTGTTGTTTTATTCAAAGCACAAGAAAACTGGATAAATACTTTTCTTCTATCAGGTATATTCATTAGTTGTAGACCTTTATTTTGAATCATGACTAAACGAATGTATAGATTTATTCGACAAAAATCTATCAAATAAGATCACTTACGATTTCGACCTGTCACTTGGTTCAATGCGTATGATCTGCAACAATTTAAAATGAGCACGAATGCACTATCGGGTTTATTTTCAGTTAATCTGTCAATAATTCGTTTAAGACTAGCACCAAATACTTCAGCATCTTGATCATTACATATTCCAGTATCATTTGTCGGTATGAGATAATTATTTTCCTTGAATTGTAGAGCATGACCGGAGAAATAGCACAAGACTAAATCACCATTTCTGAAGGTTTTTGTAAAGTTTATCACTTGTTTCATGATATCATTTTCTTCAGGAAGGTTATTTTCTTTCGTCACAATAAAATTCATTTTACGAAGGATTTGAGCTAGTTTTGTTGGATTGTTATTGAGGTAAGTCAATTGATTTTCCAGACCAGAATAATTATTATTGTCGATGATCAAAGCGTGTTTTTGAATATTGTCACCATGAACTAATACAATATCATATCAGTGACAAGATAGTCCGTATGAATAAGAAAGTCCATTCCTACATACCTCTAATCGTCGTTTCTCTATTGAGATAGATCGGTTCATTGTCAGGTAATGTCGATGTAGAATATGGTTTCAGTTGTCGACGTCGTTGATAGTAAACATCTTCGACTACATCATGGAGAATATTCGCAATATGAATATTTGCTCGCTCAATATTTCTCAATAAATTTTTATTGAACAAATCATCGTCTGTAGTCTCATTTGCTGCACATGAAAACTGAATCAATACTTTCCTTTTATTTGAAACATACATTGTATGCAAACCATGATTATCACCATGCGCTAAATAAACAGGTATAGTTATTCCACAAAGTCGTATAATTGATCAAACTTGCCAGTAGTTTGTGATTCTCTACCAAACGAATATGGTCTGCAACAATCTAGTATTATTAATAATGCACAATCTGGTTTCCTTTCAGTCAACCTGTCAACTATTCGTTTTATATTCACACCATAATCTTCAACATCTCGGCTACTAGTTATTGTTGTATCATTTGTAGGTATAAGATAGTTTTCACTTTCAAATTGTATCCCATGACCGGAAAAATAACACAGCACCATATCACCATTATTGAATGTTTTTGTAAAATCTTTTATTCTTTTCATTAGTTGATCTTCTTCGGCAAGATTCTCGTGTTTCGTTACAGTGAACTGCATTTTGTGAAGTATATCAGCTAAATTTGTTGCATTTCTGATCGATTGAGTGAGTCGATTTTCTGGTCGAGAATATTTATCATTTCCGATGACCAAAGCATGCTTTGGAACACTACCAATTGGACCTGGAATTATCATCAACAAGCATCATGAGAAATTGTATCTTCATGTATTTTTTTTTTCGGATTACCTTGATTGAGATAAATTGAATGCCCATTTGATAGTCCATCTTGATAAAATGGTCGTTGTTTTTCTTGCCTTTGTTGATAAACATCATCTGCAATGTCTTTAAATACATTTGTTATAGAAATATTTCGTCGATTAATAGCTGATAGTAGATAATCGAAAAATAAATCATCATCAACAGTTTCGATCCTAGAGGAAGCAAACTGAATGAATGTGCCAGGTTGACTCGCCATTTCAACTAAACCATTTCCCTTGACAGTCGCTACAAATATGACAATATTAACACAAAAATGTTGCTATCATTATTCGTTATTTACAACCTGATGTTGCTTGACTTTTCAATTCATATGATGTACAACAATCCAAAATAAATACAATAGCACTCGCCAGTTTCTTTTCTACTAATCGTTGGAGCATTCGTTCAGCATCATTGCCGTAATCTTCAAAATTAATATCGTTTTCATTGTGATCATCTCCGACAGGTAGTAAATAGTTTTTGTCATTAACGTGACAGCTTAAACCGAAAAAGTAGATTAATACCAAATCATCTTTTTGAATATCGTTTTCAAAATCTTTAATTTTTTCCATAATACAATCTTTGACATTCGTTTCTATTTTCACATGAAATCCAATATTTTTTAGTTGTACTTGAAGCTTTTTAGCATTGTTTTTGACATAATGCAATGAAGAAGTCGACCGTTTGTATTCGTAATTATAAATAATTAACGCCCGCTTTTTAGAAATAGATGCGTGTTTAGTAGGGGTTGCCATAGAGAATTTTAATCTAAAATTTACAAGTGAGAGTGAAACTTCTATTTATATTTTCAATAAAAGAAAAAAAATGTATAAACATCTCTAATCGTGCGTTACTATGGAGCTGGTATATCTATGAAGAATAATATTAAAAGAAAATATTTTACCTTTAAATATTAACATTTCAACAAGATGAGTTTACAAAAGATATATGATCTAAAAAAGCTTCAAAAAAGAATTCCGTTGTTAAATAAACTACAATGTTTCAAAAATGTTTGCAAATTTCTGTTTTTTTTCAATTGAAATTCCATTTTAGTAATCATTCTCGAACAAAATAGAATTAAAACACAAACCGAAACTATGAAGAAAATGTTGTTAAAATACATCTTGTATCGTACCATCAGCTTTTGAAGAATGAAAGAAAAAGAAAAGAATCAGTTAAATAAATTTCCAACTTATTTCTTTTCAAAAAAAATATATTTTGCTATGCACGAAAATAAACAACTGCTTTTCACTGACTTCCTAACATAAGAGAAGAAACTCAATTCACTGCTGCTTTTGATAAAACCTTGATTAATCATTTACATTCTCACTTGTCCTTTATCTTCGCGGCGGGAAAAGGAAGTGATTTTCTCTCTCCTTTCTAAAAATGGTATGTCCATCTCACTTGTCAATTTTCCTTGGTGAAAGAATAGTGAAGTTATTCTCTCTATTAAAAACAAAAATAAATATTGCAATATTTGTTTTAAAAATGATTTCTTTCCTCTAGCTTGTATGTTTGCCTTCGTCACAAAACTCTGTCTACTTCTTCTAGTGAAGTTTTTCGAATGTTATTTTCTTTTTTTCACGAAAAGAACACACAGCATTTTCAAACATTTAGTGAAACATCGATAAAGTTTCCTCAAAAAACAAGATATTTGCTTATGAAGTATATTGCAGATTTTGACTAAAGAACGACTACATCTTATATAGATTCTTTTGACCCTCGAAAGCTAGCCTTACTTATCCCAAGTAGTGATTACAGTCGAGGGGAGAATGGACTAAGCAATTCAATCAATAATGTCGAACGATTGGATAATTTACTGCAAAGAATCAATTTTGATGTTACCATTGTTCGTAACTTGAAGTTAGAAGAGATATCAACAGGTACCAACGTGTTTTTCAGAAAAGATCGTCGATGGTGACTTGATCTTAATTTATTATTCTGGTCATAGTTACTCGATTCAGGGAAAAAAACTATTGAATTCCAGACGATGATGATATAACAGATAGGTTGCGAGATGAATTTTGGATTGTTGAAGATCGTACGTCTTGGCAGATCAATCGGAAACAATTGATAAATATTAAAGTTCGGATATCTAAAAAAATTTTTGTGTTGAAATTTTTTAGCCCTGACCAAATATAATGGTTTATATGAAATAAAATCATCGAAGGGATCACTCATCTAGTTTTCTACTGCTGCTGCTAATCAAGCAGTGGTCAATGACTTATTTGCTGAAAGTTTATTTGCAAATATTGTACAAGAGAATGTTGAAATGAATGACATTTTTGAAAACATCGCAAACAAAGTGTATCACAATAGTAATAGACAGCAAAGACTATTGATTATCAATGGGTTACAACAATATCAACAAATGTATTTGAATGGTAAAGATCTTTTTAACAATTTGAGTGTAGAAATAAAACAATTAATAAATTCAATTTATTTTAATAGGAAGTGAATTATCTACAACAAAGTTCTTGATCAATAAATCATTAACAAAAGAAGAAAAAAACTACTATAAAGACAGTAAAGAATATTAACGTTTCACGAGTGATCTATTGATAATAGTTGCCGATAAAGTTTTGGATAATACTTTGCCTTAATGGATGGCAAAGATGATCATTTTATGTCACAGATAACTTTGATCGAAAATTCAAAGGATGGTATATTGGTTATCATGGTACAAAGTTTGCATATGGTTTATCAAATTTATTGGATGGATTGAAATCTGCTACAGCGAATGAACATGGTGATGGAATATGTGCTACTCCATCGATTAGCTATGCTGCTCATCCAAGATATGCGGAAGTAAAACTAATTGAATCATCTAGTAGACAAAAGTTCTTCAAAAAGGGCATATATATACAATTCGTGTTAGAATGTCGCATTCATCCAAGAAATATTGTGAAAGTAGATAAAGAAACACTAGATGCCTGTAATACTATTATCGATCGTAATATAAATAATGCAAAAATCGAATGAGTTATTAATCATCATGGTAAATCTCTCGTTGAACCTCAACGATCCTGATGCTTCGATTATTTGTACAGGAATGAATATTAATAGGTGTTACGGATAAACATCCTGGCTTATTATCTGATTCAAATTGATGGATCGAGCAACATGTATAGAAACATTATGAAAAAAGCTGTATATCAAGTATTAATCGTGATACTCTTTTGGAACAGAAACAACGTCGTGGTGCATGTAAAATCATCATTCAATGAAGAAATAAACATATTTTCTTCTTTCTTTCGCTTCTGGTTAGTGTTCTGCATCGTGATTGATCGTGACGGATTGTGCTTGACATTTTTCGATTGCTGAGTATGTACCAGCAATTTGTGACTATGCGGATTTCGTTTAGTTTTTCTGTCTCCATCAAACAGTTTCTCAACTGGTAAAGTTATCAGCTTACATGAGGGGGAAATTTGCTTTACAATCATCGTGATGGATCGTGATCGAAAGGTAACGAAAAAATTTTCTCAGTAGTATTAAGGAATAACGTTGTTTCTAATGCTCCACTTCGTAGTGGCATAAAAACTGTACAAAATACACATCATTTCAAAATGTCATGAACTTATTGTGCATCTTTAAAAATTGAAAATAGTCAATCATGATAAATCATGATGCACAACACTACTTCTGGTCTCTATGAATAATTATCGTATACGCTTCAATAACACTAAAAACACAAAGAATTGGTATAAATTTTGTTCTATGATATATCGATGTTTCACTTGCTCTCATTAAGTACAATTCGCTCCTATATCTCTTGAAATTTTATCTGTGAAGTTCGAAGAAAATATGACGAGTGACTCTGAATGATATTTCTTTTTTCTATCAATGATGAAATTATGAGAAAAGCCCACAACTACTAAATGTTAGTGTATTTAGACAACTACATCGCTTCCTCTCTCTTGTCGGTTTGGTCGCGTTCCATGTCTTTTTTTTCTTTTCTTCCATAATTTTCTGATACAATATTGTAATTCCATAAGAGTGAAGAAAGACAATAAGTATTCGTAGCTGGCATGATCATACGTCAAAATATTAATGACAAATCAAGAAAAATGAGCGAATGAAATTTTGGTATTACAAGCAATATTTAGTACAAAATTTTACCTTCTTCATGACAATACTCAATATGAATTTTCAATTGATTTTAATCTAGCTTAACCATTTCATCGTCGATGTAAGGACAAAACATCGATTATTCATTATCATTCTCCTCCTTCATTTCTTCTTTCATGTTTTTATTTTTCTAAACTACTTTTACAACATTTTTGTCAAAAACTGGATGATTATCCATTTCTGAAAAGTAAAGTTTGTGTTTATGATTGGATCGAATTGATTCGATAAGTAATTACCAATGAACTGGTACTTGACACAATGACGAATATCAATGAGCAGATCCATGATCCACGAACATTAAATGGCTACTTACCAAAGAACACTGATCAAATTTATCAATCTTTAATTAATTATAACAATGAACAAGAAGAAAAACAATTTCAAACTCATCTTCGAATTGGTTTAATCTGTACAGAAAATATTCTAGATACGAATTGTATTCGTCTTCATCGTTGTGGACATTTCTATCGTCAATCATGTTTAAATAAGTATGTTCAAATGACACTGAATAAAGGTCGATTTGGTGAAAGACATATTTGTTTACAAACTCAATATCAAACGGCATTACTTCTCAATAAAATCAAACACACATAGATTACTTATCTAATGTTATCATTCAAAACAGACACCGACCATGTTCGAAATTTGTGCAGCTCGTATTAGTGATGAAGTTGCAAAATGTTTCGCTCGTGTGATAGAGAACAATACCGTAAGACAATCTTTTTTTCTTCTATCATCCTACATCTCTCATTATCAACTAATATAGACGCTCCTCACACTCAATTTTATGACATGCTCGATCGGTACAGAGGGCAGCGAGGATCTAACTCATACATTAGAAAATAACAAGATGAGATGGACTCGTTCTTTTTCAGCTACAGTTAGAATTATTGTTAGGTGAAGAAACTGACCACACTAAATCTGGAAAAGAACTCTTTCGATACCCATGGAGTTAAGCATCTATTGGATATATTGCAAAAACATACCATGGCACTCACGATGTTTAACCTTAACAAGATTGTTTTATCATAGCTGTTCAAATCAATGTTTATCATTTTCATTTGCTACAGACTCTCACTGCTCTCAGCCTTTGACGGAATGATGTTGATGAGACAGGAACACTTCCATAAATAAGTATGAAATAATCAGTTATATTTTCATTTTTCTTTACTGAGTGTCTTTCAATTTTTTCTACATATCTCTCTCTACTGTATGGAGTGTTGCTGTTGATTGCACAAAATCATAGGTACATAGAATATATCGAGTAAAGATCACAAACAAGTGAGCTGAGGCTAATTGAATTTGCACAATAATAAGAAATACTTAGGTAAATATTTGAGAAACTACGATACAGAATGATTACGAATACGAAATACAAAAACCAAAGAAAAGCGGAGTATAATAATCATGACATAAAAAGTTAGACAACATCTCAAGTTAGTCATCACAGGATGAACCCAATATAACTCTTATTCGATTCATTCCTCTGTCAATAAAAACAAGATCATCTTTTGCATCTTGATTTAGATCAGCCACTTTCAATGAATGAGAACATTCACCATTTGTATTGCTTGCATTTATTTTGAACGATAAATAGTTGTGATCCATAATTCCAACAGTGTGTCCAATGAACACATTTAAAGTGCCACTACATGTTAAAATGGCTATATCATCGAGAGAATCATTATTAAAATTAAATGGAACAATCGCCGTCGGATAACTGTCGGTTATATAAATTTGTTGCGATGAGAACCAAGATGTAAGAGACATTATCATATTCAATGTGTCTGATTGGAGAGAAATTAGTGCAAGGTCATCAATTGTATCATCGTTAAACCTTCCTTTAATCATCACTGATGGAAACCCATACATATTATATAATCCATCAAGTGTAGATTGTAAGATATTGTCATATTGAGTGATGCCAAATACTTTCACAAAATTATGGTCATCACTGAGGCTGATTTGGTTGTTCCCGTTCTGATTCAAATCATGGATGACTATTGCAAGAATACTACCCGTAGACCAATAAGTATCCGAAAATGCTTGGTCAAACTGATGTCCATCTCCACGATTGAGAAAAATACAAAGTCGATCTTCAAAGGATGAAACGTTTGAATAACGACCGATTAGTATATCAACCAATCCATCAGCATTTATATCCCCAACTTCAATTGCACTTGGTAAGTCATCATACGTATAAAAAGAAAGTTCATAAGGTGGCAGAAGAAATAGATCGTCTGTTGCCACACCAAAGAATATCACTATTTTCTTTGTTCCAGATAAAAATACAACTAAAAACAATCACTTTGAAGGAGAACATATTTTATCAATGGAAAAAAAACACTTACGTAAATCGGAGAACGTATCATTGTTAAAATCAGCTATTCTCATCTCTCGTGGACGAGTTCCATTACCTGTAAAAAAAACTTGTGGCATATGAAAAGTTCCATTTCCATTTCCTAACATCACACTCAATGTATCAGAATTAAAATTCGTTACAGCTAAATCCACTATTGAATCTCTGTTCAAATCACCAGTCACCATCGATATAGGATTCAAACCTGTTGGATAAGTTTCAGATTGATACCTGAAAGTCATGTGACAAGTGTCTAAAACAAATTATCATTATCAATTCATCGATCATGAGACTTGAATATATACTTGGTGTTTCTGTGCTTGTCATAGTACTTTCACTGCTACTAAGAGTTGTTTGTGTGATTGTTAAAAGTCTTGTCTCTTGTTTTGCTTGATTTCGAAATACAACTATAGCACTTGCGACTATTCCACCAATCGCTAATAGGGTCAAACCGATGAAAAATACTCGATGTAAAGTCTTTCTTCGTCTAGAAAAGAGTGAATATTGTAAAGATGAGATAATAGATCGAGTAGATCACTTACGATTCATGCTGTTGTCTTGATTGTTGATGTTGCTGAGCAGAAGTAGTATTAGGCTAAAAAAACTTTCTGAAATATATGGAAAATACTCAGCGAAAAGATAATTACCTGAGATGCTGATACAGCCTCAATACAAACTTCTTCGATGGTGTTCTGAATTCGATTAATTACACTAATGTTCGAGTGACGTGGATGTGGAGCTACTGACTTTTTATGCTGTCGATAATTGAGCAATTTGATGATAATTAATTCAGCATAATAGACAAGAAGATGTAATCCATTGGTCAAACCACCAAAAACACCAATTAACATTGTGATTAGATAAATTGGATTATATTGCATTACATAAGAATATTGACAAGATTGAGGAGCACATTCATTAAAATAACTATCGAATGATGTGCTCTGATACCATTCAGAAATAAAAAGATCATTGAGCATTGCTTCAATAGTTGTATTTGGCATTGATCGTGGAGAATAAGTCAGAATCTCTGCTTTCACAGGTTTCGAATAATATATATGTGCTTGCATTAAACCTAAACATGTCTTATTGTAGAGACAGATTAAACTCGATTGAAGAAGAGAATCGAACAAGAAACAGCCCATAAGGAATCCTGGCATAATTTGGTTCCATAGTGAAATATATATCGAAAAAGTCAGATAAGACAATCCCGAGCAATTCGATTGTATTCCACAAGAACAATAATGTTCACCATACAGCTGTGGTTTAGCAAGTAGAGACATTGTTTGGTCAGTAATTTGATCCGTAAAAAATATTGGATATTCTGGCACGAACTTCCAATTCGATGAAAATATCGTTGTAAGTTGATTTCCATAGTTTGTTATTTGAATTGATCTCACTCTCTCTCTATGCTGCTGAGATACAGATATTTTAAATAGCTCAAGTATTGCTTCTATTCGTAATTCGAATTCAGTAGACGAAATAATCTTTGAGGTAATAAAATCATTTTGTCCAAAGAGCAATAACGATGTATTCAATGTCTTCTGAGATAATTTGCATAACTGTGCTAATGCTCGGAACTGGATTTGAAGTAAATCACGATAATCTGTTATGTAGGAATATGCTGTTTGAAATTTTTCTACTATTTTTAAACTTTTCAGCCATTCTGATGAAACAAATACACTTGAACAAATTTGATCATACTGAGGTTCAAGCTGAGTAATGATTTTATTGTATTTGATTGCTGTTTGACTACAAGGACATTGCAATGTTAGTGAGTATTGTGAGTATAATTCACGATATTTGGATACAGATGGTGATTTAACAATGACTAAAATTGTTTCTTGTCTTGTTAATCCATAGAAAGTAAGAATGACTAAAGCTGTAATTAATAAAATTAAATAAATCCGTGTGGTACGACGATTTCTTTCAATTATCTGTGGATCTTGTGATGATGGAATAGTAGGAAAAAGATTTAATTCAACCAAATTTCGTTTACCAGATTTGATGAGAGTGTGAAGATGATTGCACAATTCTAAACTCAATTAAATAATATTTTATAAGTATTTTTTTATAAAATTACATACGTCTTCCTCTTCGAATGAGATTATCTCTTTTAAGTTCTAGAATCATAGTGAAAAATTTAAGAATCAGTTGAACTAGAAGAGGTAAAAACAACTGTAGAACAACATTGATACCACCTATTAATCCAAGAATTGTTGTGACAATATAAATGACATTCAATTGAGTATGAATAGTATATTGACATGTTAATGGATGACATTGATTAAAATAAGATTCAAATGAACTCTGATTATTCCATGATTGAATGAAAAGATTATTTGCTAATGTTTCAATATTAAATAATGATGATGATTTCAGTCTAGTCAAATTAGTTGGTGAAACAGTTGAATTGATTAATGATTCAATTTGAGTAAGACACAAATCATCGTAGAAACATTCTAATGTTGATATTAGAACTGAATGAAGAGGAAACCATGTTTCAAACATGCCAGGAATAGATTGATGAGTATCATTTTCATATATAATAATGTTTTGATAACATTCTTCTGAAGTGATGGAATAACAAAAACATGCCGAACCACTGTTGCCTGTTGATGATGTACAATCAACTGACTTTTTCCATTTTTGACTAACCGATGATACATAAATATCATACCACCCATATACCCAATAACGAAATATGGAATTGGCTGGTGTAATGAACTGATTGATTTCAAAGTTGGTTTTGATTAAATTCAATGTATTTTCAAATGATTCAGATACTGTTCTTTTAAAATGTTCATTGAGTAGGTTGATTTGTGTTTGAAATGATTGAGGATCAAGTACATGTGTAGTAACGAATTTAGTTAAATAAAATGATTGAAGAGAATCTTCAGTTGTTTGATTTGCCATTTGACATAATGTTGATAGAAGTTGAAAATATGTTTGCCAATGAAAACGAATATCCCTTGTATAGAGTTTTGTTGAAGATAATTGATTAAATTTAAGATTAATCCAATCAAATGAAATATATTGACTTGAACAAATTTCATGATATTCAGGTTGAATTTTAGAAAGAAGTTTTTGATCCATTGATGTTTGATTACAAGGACAAGATAATGTTAATGGATATTTTTCATAAAGATCAATAAAATCATTTAATGAGGGTGATTCAATATTAAAATGAATGGTTTGTCCTGTAATTGATGTAAAAAGAACAACAATGATAACACTTAAAGATAAAAGAATGATATAAATCCTTGTAGTATAACGTTGCTGACGAAGAATATTTTCATTTTGTGATGGAGGAATACTTTTGAAGAAATTCAATTCGATGATTATTCTTTTGATACGATCAACAAGTAAAACTTATCAAAAAGAAAAACAAACAATTAATATATATGATCTCAAGATTGAATTCATACCTCTATTGACTTGATTATTCACAGTTGGTGCTAATGCTACATTTCGTCTATGTCTAAATCTTGATATCCATGGTGAAATCGTACTAAAGATATGGGACACGATAAGTCTCAAAATTGAAGATAGTCCACCAAATAAACCAATTAATGAAGTAATGATATACAAGAAATCATTTCGTTCAATAATTGTATATTGACAAGTATCTGGTGCACATGCATTGAAGTATTGCTGAAAGAATGTTCTATTACTCCAGTGTTTAACAAGCATTTGACTGAGTAATTCTTCAACTGTTTCATCTAATAATGAAGAATTGAGCTTTTGAAAACGATTCGATGAATTGGTAAGAAGATTTACATATGTCTGATTATGAAAAACTTCAAGTGTTGATTGAAGAAGTGCGCTTAACATATAACAACCTGTTTGAAAACCAGGAATAATCTCATTCTTGAATGTAG
This sequence comes from Macrotrachela quadricornifera, assembly GCA_022393335.1. Taxonomy (NCBI): domain Eukaryota; kingdom Metazoa; phylum Rotifera; class Eurotatoria; order Philodinida; family Philodinidae; genus Macrotrachela; species Macrotrachela quadricornifera. The sequence goes on from JAJEKB010019143.1 coordinate 119,190, forward strand.
CCAAACCCATACAAGTTGTGCTTGTTGAACTTGAACATGTACAAGATGAACCATCTGTGAATATGTAGGTTATTCCATCATATGGACGAATGTCATCTGTATTAGACTCTGTTTTCTCTCGAGGTAATACACTTGTTACTGACGCCCCTGTCATTAATAGATTCTGTGCTGTTATGTTTTGAATAAATGTCAATGTTCGTAAGAATGTCTTTGGTGTGGATTCGATGAAATCTGTTAATATTGAAGACATTCGAATCTGAAGAGATTCTTCGGAAAATAATTGGGATTGAATGAAATCTGTTTGTAAAAATATTTGAAGATGATTTGTTACTGTGTCTTGTATTAAGTGACAAAATGCACGAAGTGTTCTGAATTGAAATACAGCTATACGATGAAAATCAGTTGAGATCGAATTATTCCAAGTTTGTTCATAGAGAATATAGAGTTGATTGATAAATTCATCAGAAATCATATCACTTCGACAGAGATCATGATAGAATGGTTCAATTTCCATGAAGTCTGCATATTTAAGGGCTATTTTTGTGCAAAAACATTGTAATGATATTTGTTCTGTTAGAGTAGAATATTGACTAAATGAAGGAGATTTGATAACTATTGTTTGTGTTGGAGTTATAATGGTATTATAAAGACCAATAATGAATAAGGATGTGCAAAGAAGAAATAAGTAGAGACGAGTTGACCGACGTTGATTTTTTATAATAATTTCGTCTTGAATACCATCTTGGAAAAGATTCAGTTTAAGTAGATTCTTTTTGAAAAATATCAGAAAAGCACGAATATAATCGCTTAGAACCATAACTTTTTGGATAGTATTTATCTTAAAAAGTCAAACTCCTGATAAGTCATGGAATAATTAAATATTGTAGTGATTAAATCAAACTCCTGAGCTTTATCAATTTCTTTCATTTTTCAGACTCGTTGAGCTTCTGAGATTCCTTCGCTTTCCAGATCATTTGTGCCCGATCGGTTCCGATTAGTCAAGTATCTTTTCTGACGGATTCAGTCGTCGAAATAAACGATCTAGATTGTTTTATAAACCATTCTATTTGTTTCGGAGAAAGAGAACTTCAGATTTCCTCGAGAATAGCTTTATAATAGTTTTGTGATTAAATTCTGATAAACAGCTTGACTGATCATTTCATTCCGCGATGATGCACATTAACGAATCAATTCTATTCAATTTCACAAATTCTAATATCATTCAAGAAAATGGACTTTTTCAGACGAAGATTCGATCTGGAAGCCCCTGTTTTAAAAATTTAATCCGATTCCAAAAGACAAATGGCAATGCCCATAATACTTAAAAAGAGGCCTTGTCGATAGGAACTTAGATCTTTATGTAGGCTTTGATGTAGAATTAGTAGAGATTCAGGAATAAATGCGTATGAGAAAGTATATTTAAGTATCTAAACCGTTCTGACTCCAACTTTTGATAATATACAGGCATCGATGAGATATGAAAAGTTTTGCAAGGATACATGCCATTAGCTCTTCCATTCACAGTTATAGTCAATTTACTAGAAATCTAGTATGTTGCTTCTCATATACTAATAAATCGGATGA
>JAJEKB010019143.1:160773-187671 GCA_022393335.1 Macrotrachela quadricornifera
CGTTGAGTTCTTATTCTTGCTGAGCATGTTAATCGAAATTATGAAAGAAAAGTTCCAGTCAAAAAAAATGTCGAATTTACAAAATTTTAACTTTTTTATCTCACGTAGAATTTGCTTGGTTCTCTTGACTGAAGTTCTGAAATTAGATTTTGGGAATGTTTTTGAAAGACGACCAATATTCGCATTAGGAATACCCTAAATTTTTATACATCCACATTCTTATGTATAGGAATCAGTTAAAATAGTTCCTTAATGATTTTAGTTTCAAAGCAAAATTTTATCGGTTCCACTGTGTATGTCGATCTGAATTGTAGATACTAGTGAAAGCTTTCGTATTATAAACATTTTCATAGCTACACTCACAGTCACATCCTAAATTTAAAGTAAACTGTCAACCGTACATATTTATACAAAAATCAGATGGATTGATATAAAAACCTACTAGAAAATAGAAAACCAAAAAAAACGAAAACGTTGAACAATCAATACAAGTAACATGTACAAGAAATACAAGACAAAAAAAAATTATTGCATTCGAATATCCTCAGAAAAAAATATGCATTCAGGTATGGTATCAAAGCGAAAAATAGGAGTGACATATACTTGTGTAATAGCGATAGCTCAACTGTAACAGAAGAAAAGGAGACGAAAAATGTTAATGCCATGCCACCATGAAAAAATGCATCTTATCTTAAATGATAATATTTTATCTTTATTAAAAATTACTTACGAGTAACATTTTTTACTAAGCGATTTTGTTTTATGGCTATGAATTTTTATATAAATTTGATAAGAATTAATTCTACTGAGACATTGATCATTCAAGTTACAAAATATTTTTATTATTCAGAAAGTATAAATTAACTGAGCGTTAAATATTTTGACTTAGTACTTTACTTATTTATGGGAAAAATAAAAATTTCATTTCGCAAGAATGAATTTAGTATTTATATATTTTTACTTAACAGAAAATATTCCCATATATATATATATATAGGATAAGGGCGACAAGCAGTTTCTTTAAATTTTTATTGGTTAAATTATGCACTAGCGGGAGAAAAGAGAGAGAAAATATAAACAAACAAAAATATTTGAAAAAAGAAACGTTTTACCACAAATAGAGAAACAAAAATACATTAATTAAATTATTTATCAAGTGATTTCTTTTTATTTAACTTATTTCTTCAAAATGGTGAAAGCTACTCAAAAAAAGTTGAACAAAATAGTTCGTCAGGTTTCTCATCATATTATATCTGTTGATTATGATAATTCTACTGCTTCAACTGGAACAACAAGTATTAATTCAACAATTGATGATAGTCATATTACAGTCGATAATGATAATGGAGATTATATTGAACGGTCATCTGTTTGGAAGTTTGCAACAAAAGTTGGTTCAGAAAAAGCACGATGCATTATATGCAAAAAAGGTAAGAAGCTTTAGGAAACTATGGAAAAAAAGGTTTAACTCAAAACTCATAGTGCGGACCTGTATACTAATGATTTTGAATTTTCGTGAATTAGAATTAAGAGTTTCTTAATTTTTCCTAAACTTTCACAAAATATCTATAATAATATTGAGAACTTAAATAAATAATTTTTCATGAAATCACTACGACAAAATATCAATTGCTTTTTTATGAGTAAGGGATTATAAAATATATTTCTTATATAACAAGGATGAATGATATAAACTAATCAGTATCCTTATACTGAAAAATTGTATTAACTCAAGTATTGATTCAACAGAATTAAATAGGCCTATTTTTGCATAAGTAACTGTGTGACAGGAAATCGATAAACATACGAAGTTTAAAAAATATTGCTTTCTGACATACACGATGAAAGTTATTAGATTTCTCATCATCTGTTATTGTTAGAAAATTATATAAAAAATGTAAAGTACGTGACATGTTTGGAAGATGCTAATAAGAAGCGTTATAATCCTTTCATTTATTTCGAATATCGTGATAACTTAAAAATAAACTTATACAGCAAAAATAGATTTGTCAAATACATTTATCATACTGCGATAAAGTCACATAGAATCCTAAGACCTAATTTTACCAGAAAAAATATTTCTTTCGTAAACCGTCAATAGCTCAAGTTCTCGACATTGTACAAAACCATACTTTAATTTCCAGAATAGAACAAACATTTCTCTATTGATTGATATAGAATTCATTAAAATATTATTAACTAATCACTTTGGAGGAGTATGACAATAGAGAAGAGATTAAATTTTACTAAATTTTCATGTGTTCTTAATTGTACCGCTCCATGCATTGTTTTTCCTAAATTTGCCGTTTACATAGAAAATTGCACTATTTTGTAGAAAAGCTCCATTTTTTAATAAAGCCGTGAGTACTTCAGCAAAAAAAATCATTCGATTCTTCTTGACTTGAACTATCTAATGATATATTTTTCAAAAAACTTCTACCTTATCTTATATATTATTTTTCTGGCAAAATTAGGTCTTAGGATTCTATATAGTGGAAATAATTAAAAAGAAATATCGTTTTTGCTTATCGTATAAAATATGTATGATTTCATATTGTTAAGGACTTTGACTTTTATTTAGAATTATCTCGTAAAGGACAAACAACATCAAGTTTACGAAGACATTTCCGATTAGTACACAAAATAAAAGAATTCGAAGAAAAACCTAGCAATCGAACAAAAAATAATAATACAAGTAATAAACTGCCAATCAATCAAAATCGAAAACTTCAGCAACTTGCTATTAATGCTATAATTGAAGACGGTAGATCATTCAATGATCTAAGTAAACCTGGTATTACAAAATTGTTCAATAGTTTGCTGCTTGGTACGTTTTAACGTTTTCTGCATATTGTCGATTACATTAATTTTTTCAGGTTTTCGTGCTCCACATCGAAATACAGTGAAACGAAATCTTAAACGATTGAATATTATTCATACTAAAAAACTGTTGGTCGAATTGAATGATGCAACTTTTGTTGCTATTACAACAGATTTTTGGTGTGACCACAGTTCTAAGTCTTACTTATGTATGACTGGCCATTGGTACAACAATGACATGGTATTAAAATCGAAGGTTTTAGTTTTTACACCTTATTTTGATCGACATACATCGATCAATATATCTAATGAATTGGAATCTCATTTGAACAGATTAAAAATATATGATAAAACAACAACAATCACCTGCGATGGGGCCAGTAATATGAAGGCATCATTTAAATACATTGATTCACGTATTAAACGATTACAATGTTTAGCACATAAATTACATTTGATTGTGTGCAATGCTTTAGGTTTATGGGTGATATTAGAACAACAAAATGGCGATCAAGAATTAATTGGTAAGAAAAAATATTGAAAGCCTCCTAGAAATAGAAAAGTTACTACTCTAACCGAGTTTTGGTCGCTCCATATATATGCGTAAGAAATGTTGCACCCTATAAGATTGTTCGATGATATCATTTGAACACTAGCGAAAGGTGAAAACTGGCATTCAAATACTTACACATTGCTTTCAGGCTATGTTTTAAATCAAACGTTCTAAGAGTTGTTAGTTGACAATGATAGATTACGTAAAATTGATTCGATCTTTGGCTTGTAGAGAAAAGTTTTTTTTGTCTTTTCCAGTGTAGTATGGTATTATTAATTTATGAATTAGGATATTGTATAGTAAAGAATAAAATTTTAAGAAAAATTAGCTTTTCAGTATTTCTTTCCCATCTTATGAGGTACAAGTTTGATTCTAATGATGATATACACAGTATGAGAGGTCAGCTAGATGATATATTATAGAACTGGAGTCTGTCTGTTCGTATAGTTTTTTTATAATTGAAATAATTATTTTGATGTAAACAGGTTTAATTGCTTTTCAATAATTCGCATTCCGTGATCAAGAGGTTTATGTTAATATGAATCAAAATTATATAAATCAATGGAGCATTTCACGCTTTATCAGTTTAAAAAAATGTTTTCCTAAAGTTAATCTTTACCCACAATACTTGCTTTAAGCTAGAACGATCAGCGAAAACAAAATAGTTGAAATTATTTCCAGCACACTTTCTCTTGGCACATTGTTTTATAAATTATGGAAAAAAGGATTCAAAAATGAAAAAAAATGTTACATGTAGTTAGAATACTTGCTACCACATAGAGAACAGAACAGAAGCGTATGTGAGGTTCGAGTCATCTATATACGATGACAGAACGAAGAAAAAAAATGTCTTATATTCTAAAACATGTGAAGTTGAAAGATCGCTGAGGCTTCGTGCCAATACTATTAAAATAAAAATTTGCGAAACAACTAGCTTTTCGTTTTTCATTATTTTGACTGGAAAGATCTGCAAACTGTTCTCGCTAAACAGTTTCTTGTAGGTAAAAATTAAATCTAAGAAAAAAATGTCTTTTAAATTAATAGAACATGAAATGCTACATCAATTAATATAATTTTGATTCATTTAAGCATAAACCTCTTGATCACGGAATGCGAGTTTCTCAGAAGCAATTGAATCTGTTTTGCGTTGAAATAATTATTTTAATTATAGAAAAATCTATATAGATAGACAGACTCTAGTTTTTTATATATTATGTAGCTGGCGTCTCATATTCACTATATCATCATTTGGATTAGATCTGTATCAAGTAATATGAAAAAAAACTGGAAAACTAATTTTGCTTAAAATTTTGACCTTCCTTCAATAATGATATTTTAGATGATAATAATGATGAAGAAGTACTTGATCGTAGTATGAGAAGTTTGCCTTTGAGCGAACTGAATTATAATGAAAATGTTTCTGTACAAGATGAAGAAGATAGTGAACATCCAGGTGAAGATGGTAAGTATACGCATCCTCAACTTGTCTTTTCACTATATTTTGCTATTTTTTTTTATGAAGAACAAGAATCGGAAGAAGAAGAACAAGCTGAAGATGATGAACAGTTGTTTGCTGATTTGTGGGAAAATGATGTAAATACAAATCCTGATCTAGTAAATGATTTGCAACGAGCTATTGGCAGTATTCTTTATAAATGTCGAACAACAATCAAAATGATAAATAAATCATCATCCTTAACATTATATATGGACAATTTAAAAGATGATAATAACATAAAACGTTGTCTTTCAACAGATGTTAAGAGTAGATGGAATTCTACTGAATACATGATTGAAAATATTTTGACGTTCAAATTGCTAATTACTCAATTACATTCAGATAAACATGATTTACATTTAACTAGTAAAAGAAAACAAAAACTTACTAGTCTTGAACTTTCGAGCGATGAATGGCTAATGATATCTTCGATTAAAAAAGTTTTAAAACCATTTGACGATGCAACCAAATTAATGAGTGGTCAAAAGTATCCCACCGTTGGTACTGCTTTATTTGCCATTCGTAAAATAAAAAGTTTTTTGGAATCTTATGATACAAATAATTTATTTGTTAACAAAATGAATGAGCTTTTACTCGAACAAATGGAAAAATACATTGATGACGATGTTGAGCAACTCGAATTAATTGTTGTACGTACATTTACTTTTATTGATTTTTAAAAAACTTTGTCAATTTAGTTTTTAGCATACTTCGATCCACTAGGTTTTTATATATTAAGTCAAAAAGAACGTGTATCAGTTGAACGAACAATTAAACAATTATTGAAAGATACTAATGATAATTCACAAAATGTTAATATTAATCGTAATACTGGAACCAATAAGACACAAATATCATCATCAACACTTGATTCACCAGAAGATGAACGACCAAAAAACAAATCAGTATTTTCTGCATTTCTTAATTCTGTATCGACAAGTACAACGAAAAAAAGTTCTACATCTGCAACTATAAATATTACAAATTCTATAGCAGATGAATTCTTATTATACAAAACATTGGCAACGAAAGAAGTTCAAAAAACTATTGAAAATGATTTGAATCCTGATGCAAATGAATTTTGGTGAGTATCATAACGTATTGTCAAATTCAAATAACTGTTTAACACTATTTTAGGCAAAAATTCGGCGGTCAATTACCTCAATTAAAGTTCTTAGCAAAAAAATATTTATGTACGCCGGCAACATCGGTGCCATCCGAAAATGCATTTTCTATAGCTTCACATCTTGTAAGTAACGTCTGTGATGATAAATATTTTATCCTATAACGAAATGTATTTTAGGGTAGACGACAGAGAGCACGATTACATCCAGATACATTATGCATGACAGTTTTTTTAAAAGATAAGGTAATTGATGCTGAAAGTTAAATTGTACTTTTTTTATATTAAAATATATCGAAATTTGTACATATATTTTGATGAAATGTATTGAAGTGTTTTTTTTTTATTGTGAAGAGTTAAAGATAGACTATCAAAATATTTTATTAAATGGTTTTTTTTTAAATAAAATGAGATATTGAATAACTGTCTCAATATATTTTACCAAGAATGTAAAAACGACAATAAAACAATATTAAAAGCGTAAATATTTTCTGTAAATAAACGATATCTACAAATATGAAAACGAGACGTGTTTCATCCAAAGAGAAGAAACTAGAGGCGTATCAGAATGGTATGCAATTAAATGAAAAATATCGTTTAATTCTAGATCCATTCAATGCAGACATTCTTTTTTGTATATATTAAACACACTGGTAAATTCAAATTCATTTCTCATCACATTCAAATAGAAAAAAGAATTTAAACTGTATTGTTTGGAAAATATAATCCATATTTGAATTTCAAGAAAATAGAACAAATAGTAGTGAAAATTCATGAATAAAGGAACGAAGTTTAAAATTTGCAATGCACTCCTGATTCTTCACTTCGCTCTTATCCTGCAAAAGAATATTTGTTCTACCATACAAAACTGATTTATAATTTAGCTAAAAAATATAGAGAAGTTATTTGTCGCGTTTATTTGTATATATCACAGTTAACACGAGAATTCAGCTGAGATTGAAATGAGCGAAACATGGGAAAAAATTTTTATTATGAATATATGACTCGATGAACAGTTTGAGATAATTCATTCAGGCAAGACTTGATAAAATAAAGTTATGTTATACACAACAAAACGTCTGAACGCGTAGATTTTTGTTAGATTTCGATAGCCAAAAAAATCTTCTACAAAAATTTCATTTTAAGAGCCAGTCTAAAAGCGACTGAGAATGATTGTACGACTTCTTCTCTACTTTCGAAGCACAGATTCGGCTATGTTACAAATATTCTGTTAGAACAGCTAGTTTGAAAAAGACTCAAAAGGATTTATACAATCGCTGGTGGCCTTTAAACCACGTGACGTGAGCAAGTCGTGAAGATTCGGTTGTAAACGCTGTTCTGTACGGATTTAGAATAAATATACAATTTAACATGTTTCCAATTACATGCAACAGAAAATCCATAAAGTTTCGATTATAGAAGCTATGTTAAATCTGGATAAACTAATTGCACAAGTTTTCCACTTTTTCTTCCGACTTCCTCCTCGAGATAGATCATAAAGTTTCAGCTATAGATTTTAAATTAAAATGGATCAAAAATAATTTTAAAATTTTCACTTCTTTTCTTTCGGCCTAGTTCAAAATTTTTAACTAATGATAAGAAAACTATTTTAACTCATATGGAAATGTTACGAATCATTTAATCTTCCTGTGTCCCCGTTATTCGAAAATTAATTGATTCCAAAAACAAACAAGTAATCGTATGCCCTTCTATCCACGTTAAAAAAAAATTAAAAAAATTTAATTAGAATTTTTTCTAACCAAACATTCAATACCCCTGTTCTCATCTCAAAAAAGAATAGTAAAGTAAAAGATAAAATAATTAAATTTTTTTTTAACAAATCATTCAACATTCTCCTATCCCCACACTTAAAAAAACAAACTCTAGCATATATTTCTAGCTATGTATATATCGAAAATATTACTTTAACAATACTTCATAAATCTAACACCACTTATTTTATATTTCAATCGTGGGGTAGCTCAAACAAATAACGCAATCACTTAACATATAAATACCTCTTTTTACAAAAGCATTTCTATATTACTAATTTTAATAGCAAGAAACTATTTCCGAATTTGACTGGGTACTAAAATCAACTGCAACATAAAAAAAGCCAAGAAGACGTTTATTTGTATCCTGAAATATATATCTACTCGCTAGGAGCCGTAATCAGTAATCGCTTCCATCTGAAGACAAGTAACGTGGATGCGGGCGACCCATTAGGTCTTTCGACTGTAGATTCGAACTAATACTTTGCCGACAAACATATTCATTTTAAGGATTAAGATTCCGATTACAGTTTAAACAATAGCTCTTGACGAACAGGAGTATCTTCAATATTTACTATATGAGGTTACCAAGGTTACCCCAATATATAGTACTTAAGGGCCCAAGGATACCTTCAATATATAGTGCTTAAGGACTCAAGTGTACCCCTATAGTATAGTACTTAAGGACTGAAGAGTACCCCCAATATATGGTACTTGAGGACCCCAGGGTACCCCCATAGTATAGTACTTGAGGGCCCAAAGGTGCTACTATAATATAGCATTTAAGGACCTAGGGATACACTTATAGTATAATACTTGAATTCCCGGGAATCCCGGTATCGGGATTTCCCGGTACCGGGAATGACTGAACCGGGAATGACCGAGCCCGGGAATGACCGAGCCCGAGAATACCGAGCCCGGGAATGACCGAACCCGGGAATGGCCGAGCCCGGGAAGCTCGGGCTCGGTGCATGTCTATTTCCCGCCCTGCGGTTCAGCAAAATCCATACGGTCGATGATGATTTTACTCCGGCGACTTATCTCTGGCAAAGAAAGAATTGTACGAGCAGAATGATAGCAACCAGCGTTATCACATCTAATGTGAGCACGTTCAATAGTTGGATGTTTAGCTTTGATTTGTTCCAGAACGTCCAAAATGATAGCTAATACTGCTTCGCTATCCTGCACTACCTGATCGAAGACGTGCACAAACACACAGTAATCCAGTTTGGGTCCAACCGCGGGAATTACAAGTTGCTTGTCATCATCATCATTATCATGGTCACAAACAGACGATATCTCTTCTTCCTCTTCTTCTTCATCATCATCATTGGCGTCCGTCGAAGTATCATTCACCTTCTCCATTGAGACGACAGTCACATGCCAACTAATGTCCTTTTTCGCGTAGAATTTGGATTGTCCCTCTCGATAGGACACTGGCAACCATCTTATAACAGAGAGAACACATGATATTATCCATAGTCAGAACCATTATGAACTGGTAGTTCGAACAATCCACTTCTCTCATTAACCCTTTGGCAGCTGGCATAACGCAAGGAAGAAACGATGTTGTAGGAAAATCATTCGTTTCTTATAGAATTAATCTATGTTGTGCTTTGATAAAATGATGTTTTGGGAAGGACACAATGTCTAATGTTTGTTTTCATGTAAATGCTTCTAAAACTCATTCTGTGAATAATTACCTTAGTTTACACAAAGGTGAGGCTCCTGACGTATATTCGTTGGCGACAGTCAAAGGGTTAATCCTTTCTTTTCTATCAAATGAAAGTTCGATTTTGATCAGTTTTGCCTATACTCATTTCGTATAGCCGACTTTTATCTGAAACTAACAAGACTACTAGTCTAGAAATGTGGAAAACCGCTTACTTCATTGCCCAGTCGAGGTTTAAATGGACAGCCTTAGGAGACAGATTGTGCATTATTTTTGTACGACACAAATCTTGATTAACACAACGAACCAGATGGGCTTTCCAAGCGAGAATCGCATCGACGTACTCGTCAAAATCATATATTACACGATCGATCATATCTTTCGACGTATTGGATCTAATCGCCTCTTTGATATCGAACAATACACTGCGCATCATAACACATTCAATGCATTGCTCGTCATGTTGATGATCACATTCCAATTGGAAACAGAGAGTCTTCGAGTCACTTAGAGCAAACCCAACACAATGATCAGCAACACTAGAAGAACGAGACACGTGAACTTTGAAATCCGATTTCAAATAAAATTTAGCTCGTTTCAGACCATTTAAAAATCGTCTCTTCTCGTTACTATCATCAATCGGTAGAGTATCAACAAGCTTTGTGAGCCCTAAAAATGCATTAGTACCATCTGCAATAAAATTGTTTAAGCCCTGAAAAGCCTTTCGAGTAGATGCTTTGCAGACCTCGAGAATCTTGTACAGACTGGATGAGCCGAGTGGTTCGAAACCGAAACACATTTGATGACAATAGAGGCAATACTGTTCGATAATTTTTGTTGGGATAAGAGAACGAATAGTATTTGGTACATTAAGCTCGGTTCCATTCGACAACTTGAGAACCTTTTCGCCGAAAGGCATGTCAACACATATGTGAGAACTAATGAAAAATTCGATGAAATGAGCAATCTGAGCCGGCAAAAAGCGCTCTATAGTACGAGGAGATCGTTTTACAAGCGCTCCTGCGCCAAATTCTGGAGCATGAGTCCGTGCATCAGTATATCGATAATAAGTAATTCCTGGAATAAATGATGAAAGCAATTTGAAATCAACCTGTGGTGCCACAATCGAAAGAATCACACGTCGGGTAAATGTGCTCGCAGCGTTGTTGTATGCCTCAGCAAAACCAGTCATGACTGCCGTCAGCTTTGGATCAAGTATTATATTGCTTTGATCTATACAATAGGATTTCAACTGTGACAGTGCCTATGTGTTTAGTATCATTCAATAAACTTACCCTCTTCGCTAGGAAACAATAATTTTCGTACTTCTGTAGCATCGTCTTCGGCTAAAAAATCTAGCACATCGTTAATAATGGCACGAGTTGACAAGAGAAAGTTCCACTTCGATTGTGGTTGTAGGTTTTTAAATTTTCTTGTAGTTTTGATCGATTTTGATGAATAACTAGGATTAACAAGTTGTAAGAAGGCTGTTAAAGCAGTTCGCTGCTGCTTTCGAATATCATCACGATCTCCGCCGCTACTAGCTGTCGATGGTTGAAATTGACAAGGTGTGAAGTGGATACTGCCATCATCATCATCATCATCGTCAGACGCATAATCACTAAATTCAATATCATCTAGCCACTCGAATATTTTTGTATGACGTTCGATTTGCGCCTACATTCATATACTCAAATGATCTGATTTTCTGCGAATAGTATTTCACTCACTTTATCAGCCATACCTCCAATAGATTTTCGACATGAGTCACAGACCAGTTGTTCATATGAATGCCGGAAATGAAATCGACTGAAGATGGTTACTGCCTGTACTGCATTGATATATCGAGCTGCTGCACATGATGTTTGCTTTTGGAAACATGGAATACACAATGAACAATATTTTTTCTGTGTTGAAATCCAGATTTCTCGCAACAACTCTTGTTCGTGTTTACTGCATACGTACGATCGATGCAGACTAAAAGGACCCTGAAAAAACATATCGGTGCGCAACAGGAGTACTTCGATTACGTTTCGTGCCCCTGGAAAATGCTTCAGAGAGCGTTCGACTTGTCGAAGATCGTAGAGTCGCTTTGAAGAATCATGACTGCAAGAACTCAACGCTTCGAACATACATGGAACCGTGGATTCAGTCAAAAAAAAATATAATGACTATGTCCTTCTCTTATTCTTTATATTCAGATAAAGTATGTGTTGTTATTGTTACGTGGCAGAATCACTCGGATTATAAGATTCCAACATGTTCCTCTTTTTCATACCTTCTTTAACATTGTTTCTCTCCTTTTTTCATTGTTCTACTTCCTTTTTTATTCTCTCCATGATATCTTTCGGCCTTATCTTTATGAGTGGTTTATATATGCATACCCTCGATTTTCATACAGTATGTGTGAGAACGAAATAAACATATACTTCAAGTGATTCATGTATCGTTAACTTACCATCCGAGTGAAAGCAGTGCCTGCAATCCGGTGCACTCATATACTTAATATAACATTCTCGCTCTTTACTTGCAGACGAAATATATATTGCGCTTCCTTTTCTTCCATCAATTTTCACCATTATATCGTTCTCGTTACTCTCGCTTATCCAAGCTCTCCTCCTTTGCACTTACACTATATTTGCGCCATGAAAGAATGATCTTTTATTGACTACTATACTTACGCAATTTGCTTTACATACATTAAACTTCTTTTATTTTCTTTATGATTCATAAAGATAGACAGTTTATGCATGATCAAAGATACACTGTCTGAATTTCTCAATAAGCCTGTTTTACTCAATAACATTTCAATAATTATGTTATTATCTGATCAACTTGGAGCGCACATAATGCAATATTTTATTTGATTTTGAGCTCAATAGAACGGCAGAAAATTCAAAACGAGCTTTAAAAATGTAATATAATTTCATGTGTGACCAAATTGATTTATCATTTGCACCAGCATTTTTTTTGTTTCACTTATACAACAATGATTCTATTTAGAGATATGAGAAAACATAATACATATCACTTGGTAGGGCTACCTTATCTCTATCGAATAGTGTACAATAATATAATATTCGATGGAATATTGATGAAGATTTAATGTATACAAAAAAATCGAAAATTAAGTGAAAAGCAGTATTTATGACAATTTTTGACCCAAAATGCTTTAAAAAATTTTTTTCCTACGTATAAAAAATTAGTTATATTGAGCTAGTTTTGTAGCTTTTTGATTGCTCTATCCGATGCGCGATTCAAATTTCTGGGGTGCTCTAATCTCCAAAGGTTATTTCTTAAAATACTAACTTCTGCCCCATACCCACATTGCACTACGTTTCAGTATATTAATGAAAATTTTTTTTTTAACATTTGATTTAGTTCTGTCATATAGCTAGTCTTGTAGAGCATTCGACGCGCTATCGAATGGTATATAATTGTTGGGAAGTGGCTATCTTTTTGATGGAGATATTACGGTCACAGTAGAAAACCAGAAAAAGGGCACTAATTTCGACAGAACCGCTAAGTGGTGATCACTTTGGTCTTCATAACTTTTTTGTTGTATGAGCAAATGAGCTGATATTTTGGGTATAGTAGTTTTACCTCATAGGCTATCGATTCCACAAATAAAATAGGGGGATAACATTTTTTGGGAGTGGGGGTCTGTAAAAAATTGCTCGATTGACTCGTGGACCCTCTCTTAAAAATCAACATGATAAAATCATAGAACAAATTAAACGTACATGGTTGAATATTTATTTTAATGGTTATGAAATGAAGATCCAAGAATATGAAGATCAATACAATGAAAAACCGCATTTATTTCAACTAGAATTTGAATGTCAAAATAATATGAATAGAGTATTTGCTCTCGATTCAATCAAAACTTATTTAAAGAATCGCAAAAAAAGGTTTATTCATCAGATCTATATTGAAATGTCCGATTATCGAAAACAATTACTTGATTATCGTAAACATTCATCAAAAATAAAGAAAATTATCGATGTATCTCCCAAACCAGTTTACTATCTATTATTTAATCCATTCAATGCTCAAGAACGTGAGCATCTATCTAAAGGTACATTTATTATATATAACAATTCTTTTCTCTTAATACTTAATTTCATTTATCATATCAATATTTTTCAGGTCCATACTATATAAGAAAGAATCAAAGTGCTATTCTGTCTAGTCAAAAACGAAACAAATTGATCAAAAGACAACATAATCAAATTCTTAAGAAAGTAAAAAATTATCTTGAAAGATTTCATCACGTAAAAGGGACACTACCGATTTATGATATATATTCAAAATATCTTGAGAATTGTCTCAAGCTTCATTACTTTACTCCATTATCAATGGCTAATTACATCCGTATTAAACGTGAATTCAAGATTGTTAGATCGATTCTTCAAAAATTAAAAAAATATAAATTAATTCTACGTGAAACGGACAAAAGTGGCGTATTTTGCATTCTTCGAGCTATTGATCATGAACAAAAAGCAAAGGAATATCGAGATAAAACAAAAGCTTATAAATTATTAAGTTCCAATCCATTTAAAGCAACATTAGATAAAGTAATTCGATTACTCAATGATCTTCATTTGAAAGAGAAAAAACTTCGAGCTTGGCAATATAATGAAATGCGACCCAATGAAAATAAATGTAAATTAGCTTACATGTATTTTAATCCCAAAACACATAAGGTAACTAAATAACTAATTTTCTGTTCAAATTTTTATCAAAATTAAAATATTTCTATTTATTGAATAGGATGGAACACCACTTCGACCAATTATGAATACAATTAATTCTCCAACAACAAATATTTCACGTCTTTTAGATAGATTGATTCGACCAATATTTAATGATAAAGTTAAAACAACGACTATTATAGATGGTGCTCAACTAATAAAACGACTTCAACAGTATGCGAATGATGGTCATTTAAAACCAACTACTTTATTTTGTACTTTTGATATTAATAATTTATACACAATGTTATCACAAAATCAATCACTAGATATTCTTGTAGAATTTCTTCAAACCTATGAAAAATCACATGTAAGAGGAATGGATATGACTACTATTCGTGAATTAGCTCGTATTGTTATCGAAGAAAATGTTTTTGTCTATCGTAACAAATATTATCAACAGATTATTGGTGGTGCAATGGGATCACCATTTACATTAACTTTAGCAAATATCTTTATGTGGAAATGGGAAAAAGAATCAATTTGTAAAGAATTACCTTCGTTCGAAATTTATGGCCGGTATGATTTCTTAAAGAGTTAGTAGCATTAAGATCTTTTATTAATCAATTTAGATATATTGATGATGTTTTCTTCACATGGAACGATACCAAAGAGAAACTTGAAATGTTATTGAATAAACTCAATTGCCATCATCCAAATATAAAATTAGAGTATAAAATTGGTCAAAGTCTTCCATTTCTTGATGTGCTTCTAACAAATAATAATGGTATTCTTTCAACAGCTGTCTATCATAAGCCAGCTGCTGAATCTTATGTGGTACCATTTACTTCTGATCATCCTCGGCATATATTTCGAAATATTATTCGAGCTGCTCTCATACGGGCTATACGATATTCCTCAACATTCGAAGCATTCAATATTGAACGCCGCAATATACGATTAATGTTACTGTATAATGGGTAAGTTAATTAACTGCGAATATATAGATGAGAAACCGAGAATTTTCTCACATTTAATAATCCATTAGGTATCCAACAACTTATATAAATGAAGAATTTCATAAATTCTTTGATCAATTCAATCTTTACAATGCATATTCAGCAATTCTCCCAATGTTAAAAGATAAAACTCAATTTATCTCGATACGTAGTCAAATTGCTCCAATGCCAACAAATAGTCAAACACAAGTGGCTTCCGATATAGCATTATCACAAATAAATGACAAGGATTATGAAAGGTTACAAGAAACAAATCCTGTCAACCCTACCGTCCCCAAAAAAGCCAAAAAGAATAAATTCAAACGATGTTTATTTCTCCATACGATATATGAGAAAAGACTCAGAGTATTAAAACGTAAAATACATGAAATCTACTTCAAAACTTTCACCGACTCGACTGTTAATCATGTCAAAATCATTGTTGGCAACTACAATAACACCAAAACAAAATTAGAATTCATTCGACGAAAACGTCCACATCCAAAATTTCGCCGACATGATTACAAGTGCAGTAAGTATCATTCGCCCATTTCCATCCGATCTACAAATTCTACTATAAACAATATAATTCTTTTCCTACATAGAAAGAAAACGTCTTCTTCAAGCCACGGCATTACCATAAAATTCAACATAAATGGCACTTATTAAATCCTAAACAAACTATCAAATCGACTTTGTAATTTTGAATGTTGACCTAAAAAACTAATAAAAACTACAATAACCAATATTCAAATTTTCTTTTCAAATTTTTAAATAAATACATATTTCCTACTCACTATTCCAGATAAATACAAATCGAAATAAACCAGCATTTCTATTAAAAGACAATTCCAATCATCAAAACTGAACACAACACCAACTTTAAAGAATCAGCTACATACGACGATCCGATGCATCAAATGACCAAGAGTATAGGTATGTACAAATTCGGTCGTGGTATGCTCTTCTATTGAATATCACACGTTTCTTCTTTAATCTACACTTTGTGCCAATTGCTTTTCATACAACAGTGTAGATGATATTTTAGTTTGATTCTTTAATTAGAATTGAATAAAAATGTCTTAAACCACCTGAAGAGTTCCTTGAGCAAGAACGAAACCGGTCGTGGTATGCTCTTCTATTGATTCACTCCAATGAAATGAATTGAACTTTATCTTTGGATAATTGTTTCAATAAATCTTTGTGATTTTACAAATCATTAAGGTTAAGCCATCGGATGATCGTCTTAGTCGACGTGAAATCTAGATTATGGTAACTTGACTCACCCTCACCCTCAAGATTGGTATTTCAAAATTATTAGATGAACTACTTCGTCCATTATTTGATAAACATGTACGTTCAACAACTATCATTGATGGTGTTGATTTGATTCGTCGTCTTCAAACATATGTTACAAATGGTTATTTTCAATCAACTACTTATTTATGTACATTTGATATTACAGATTTATATACAATGTTACCACAAGAAGAATCATTGAATATTCTTACAGAATTTCTTCTCGAACATGGTTATCATAAAGTGAAAGGCATTCCAATTGATGCCATTCGAAAATTAGCTCGTATTGTTCTTACAGAAAATGTTTTTATTTATGAAAAGAAATTATATCGACAAATTCTTGGTGGTGCAATGGGATCAGTATTTACTTTAACATTAGCAAATATTTTCATGTGGAAATGGGAACAAAAGTTTGTTCAAAGACAGCATACATCGAATGAAATTTATGGTCGGTATGTATCATTTATAAATGAAGTAGTATTTTGTTTTATCTCATACTATTCTTAGATATATTGATGATATTTTCTTTACTTCAAATGAAGCATTAGATGATATTAATCAAATATTAGATGAAGCCAATAATTACCATCCAAATATTAAATTAGTTCGTCAATTTGGCAGGAGTGTATCATTTCTGGATGTGTTTATTGAAAATAATAATGGTGAATTGATCACATCAGTCTGTTATAAAGAAGCTGCTGAACCATTTCAATCTGATCATACTCGACATATTTTCCGAAATATTATTGATACTGCACTTCTACGAGCAGTTCGTTATTCATCTAAATTATCAATATTTAATGACGAACGACGATCAATCAACTTAATGTTACTCTATAATGGGTAATTATTCAGTGTTCATTTCCATTCTTACACTACTTCATTTTTAATTATAGGTATCCATCAAGATTTATTTATAGTCAATTCAAAAAATTTTTCAATAATTATCTGGCTACATCATCGGTTCTACCAATGATTCAGAATGAAAATGATTATACTGCTATACGTCATCAATTATTATATAAACCAACGATTCCTGAATATCAAATAGCTTCACGATTAGCTAAAACAGTTAATCCTAATTCCAAAGTGGAAATGAATGATTTATTAATTAAAGAACGACTTGAAAAAGAATCGAAATGGAATAACAATCTCATTATTCATTATACACATGAGGAACGATTTTCAACATATAAAAAAGATATTCATAAATTATGGAATAAAATATTTCAACGTACGCCAGTTATCCATACAAGACTTATTGTTGGAAATCGAAACAGTGAAAATTTAACTCAAGAATTAGTACGTCGACGTCCTCAGACTTGATCGAAAATAATTTCTAACTTGTATTGTTGTTTATTGTACTTTGTTTCTTATATTGTCAAACCTTTTTGAAATACTTTTTCATTCATTTTTCATATAGAAATATTTCATTTCTAAGCTATTTCTAAAAGACTCTATTTTTCTATATTGTAGCTTTCACATATTTCTTTTATAAAAGCTTTTCAAATATTACACGATCTCAAAACTTCAAAAGCATATTAATCAAAAATGTAAGCATAATTCTTTTAGGTATAGAATCACATGTTACTCTCATATCTAAACTATATAGATTCCAATATTTCCTAAATGGCTGATCAAAGTATCCAACAAAATAACAACAAACATAATTCAAATCAATTAATGAATACACTCACTCCACCATTAACAGCTCAAATCAATGCTCAACAGCAACGCCAAGAAATACCTATTGATACCAATGACAATAGTAGAGTGGTACCATCACAAACAACAACCTTGGTATCTTGGGGATCATCATTTTCAATAGGATCAACAAGTCCAGAAGTGAAAGAAGCCGATGAATTATATGATAAAATTGAAGATATGCTATGCGAATATATGCGTCAACCTCATCGACACTATTTACATTGTCGAGTGCTTCAATGGGCTCTTGAAGAAGATCAATCACGTCTCTTCACCGCTGTACTCATCATCAATCCATCAACCGATCAAAATTAAACTGAAACAACATTAAATCTATAAATCAATTCTTTTTCTGTAAACTATGTTTAACTTTTTCATTGAAATAAAAACAATTTCTGAAGCACTTTGTATAAACACGAAAATATTCATGCGCTTTTACTTTCCTCCATTCTAGATTATTTCATACTTAATATTTTTCGATTCTATTCCACTTTCCACAAACATAAAGGTAAGATCATTTTTCTATATAAAACGCACATATTATGTACGAACAACCACTAAACTAACAGAATCCAAATATCACTCATTCATTACAGATTTCTATTAACAGAGGTTGATTCGATGGCAACTAATCAAACAGATATTAATCAAATAGCAAATAACCAAAAACCATTAATCGAAAACAACATTTGTAAGTATCGTGGGCCATAACAAAAACGAATATGCCTGTTCCAAAAACTGATATATAATCTCATGCTTCTTCGTAGTTTTTCAAAACAACAAGGATCGTCAACCAAAACAAATTCAAATAACGATAACCAACAATATTCATTTGCATCATTCTCGACCATTATCACCTAAAAAGCAATATAACAAAACAGAAAACACGGACACAACTTCCGAAGCAACAGACATCACTCAACTGCAACATCAGCAACATATAACTCAACGTCATGAAAGTGATTCCGATACGGAAAATGACCTTGAAACCAACAAACCCAACTCCGGGCAACCATCTACAACATCAAACAATCAACATCAAGATTCACAATAAAAGTGAACATCAAGCTTCAATCTACATAAAAACTTTCTGTAATCTTCTATATCTGTCTATCTTCATTGTTCTATTTCGTTCCTTCTAACAAATGCTATCATCATAAATAAATTTGTCCAAAAAACATACCTACTTTACATCAAATTAACCTTCGCGAACCTTACAGAACTCTTCCAATCAATTCTCATTATACAAAAACGGAAAATATCCTTCTCGACAAAAAAATCATAACACTCAAAACCAAAACAACAAAAAAACACATAAAAAAAAACAATAAAAATTAAGTCATCACATGAGACCGTTAAGCAAGGTCAAAACGCCTCACGGTGTGCTTTCAAATAACTCACCGCAACTATAAATATACCTTAGTAATTTTTCTACGGGAAATTACACGAAAAGGTACGTTCTATACCTCTGTATGAAGGTCTTATTTGTGATCTTCGGATCATTAGAATAGAATTCATATGGGATATAGAATTAAGCCATCTGATGAGTCCCTTCAGCAAGGACGAAATCGCGATCATGGTTCGCTTTATTACTCACCCTCATCCGAAGTGGTCCTTAAGCAACTATCGAGCCAACAATTTTTTTTGTTTTTCTTTATAAAAAAGTAGATTTGATGATGAGCTATTCATTCATATAAAATTCATTATGGTTGGAACTAAACCGATGTAAAAGAGAGTGCCAATATGGTCATATATCATGGATATGACATCATGATTCATCGGAAGTAGTCCTTAAGCAACTATCGAGCCAACAATTTTTTTTTGATTTTTCTCTATTAAAAACTAGATTTGACAATGAGCTATCCATTGATATAAAATTAATTATGGTTGGGATTAAATTGATGTAAAAGAGGGTGCCAATATGGTCATATATCATGGATATGAAATGATGATTCATCTGAAGTGGTCCTTAAGCAACTATCAGGCCAACAATATTTTTTTGATTTTTTCTATCAAAATGTAG
Source organism: Macrotrachela quadricornifera (assembly GCA_022393335.1). Taxonomy (NCBI): domain Eukaryota; kingdom Metazoa; phylum Rotifera; class Eurotatoria; order Philodinida; family Philodinidae; genus Macrotrachela; species Macrotrachela quadricornifera. The sequence goes on from JAJEKB010019143.1 coordinate 180,930, forward strand.
ATTTGATCATGAGCTATCGATTGATATAAAATTAATTATGATTACACATTATCTGACTAGCGAGATTACAGGTTATCGTAGGATTCTATAGGGCTTTTTGACTGTGAGAGTTTCGTCAGACTTTCCTCATGAAATAAACTATGTATTCGGTTTATTTCAATGAAAAACAATTTTTCACATCGTGATCGATAATTTTTAAAATGGAAAAGTGACATTTTTTCTTAGGGCCGATTTCTGCTCTTATTGACCCACGTCCTTTAGTAAAATAAGAAAAAAAATCATCTAATATTGTTTTTCTGGGCTGAAATTGACGTAAAAGTTAGTGTGATAGTCATAACTAGTATTAATTAAAATACATAAAACTAACCGATCAATAAGATCAAAAACGAAACTCTTATCAAATACACAAGTTAAAGAAAAACCAACTTTACATTTTTTTGTTAAGATAAGTATTTATACAAAAACAATTAATTCGATTTCGATCAACATTTTCATCAAATTATTTATTATATCATTGTTTTGCTCATAAACGTAATGCGATTTGATTGAGCAAAAATAAAAGATGTCATTTTAGACAATTGTCTTGTTCATTGTGCTTTTAAACTAAGAATGAAGAGATGATATCGAGTTATACTTGATTATTATTAAAAAAAAAACGAAAAAATTGAATTCAATAAAACAAAACTCATCTTTTACAATTAAGTTTAATGTATTCTTTTTAAAATATATTATAGAAATGAGAATAATTATGATAATAAGAAAATAAGTGTTTTAGTGCTATATTATTTTGTTAGTAATAATTTGTGCAAAGTATTCTTGGTTAAATGATTTGAGTAGAAAATAAAAATTAATAGTCAAATTTGAAGGAGAAACGTGATCTTCTAAATGTCCATCAATATAATTCGGCACTATTAAGATTACGGTCAGTACTAATTCCACCAACAATTAATACTTTTCCATTTAATAATATGGATGCTGTATGATATGTTCGTGCAACATTCATGTCTACTGCCGTTGTCCAAGTACCTATTGATGGATCATACAATTCAGTACTTTTCAGAGGAATACCATTATCGTGTCCACCAGCAACTAATACTTTTCCATTTGATAATATGGATACTGTATTATACCATCGTTTGCTTGTTACATTTCCTGTAATTGTCCAAATATTTGTTAATGGATCATACAATTCAGCACTATTAAGAACATGAGTATAATTCGTTCCAGTAATAGTCAATACTTTTCCATTTGATAATACGGAAGCTGTATGATCTATTCGTGCGATATTCATGTCTGCTGCCGTTGTCCAAGTACCTGTTGATGGATCATACAATTCAGTACTTTTCGAAGAATAAGGATAACCATCACATCCACCAGCAACTAATACTTTTCCATTTGATAATACGGATGCTGTATGACGCTGTCGTGCGACATTCATATTTCCTGTAGTTGTCCAGATACCTGTTGATGGATCATACAATTCCGCACTATTCCAAGCAGACATACCACTGCCTGCTCCACCCGCGACTAATATTTTTCCGTTTGATAATATGGAAGCTGTATGAAATAATCGTCCGACATTCATATTTGGTGTCATTGTCCAGATACCTGTTGATGGATCATACAATTCAGCAGTATTCTGAGAAGTCGAATCCCTATTTTGTCCACCAACAACTAATACTTTTCCATTTGATAACATCGATGATTTATGGAGATATCGTGCGACATTCATATTTCCTGTAGTTGTCCAAGTATTTGTTGATGGATCATATAGTTCAGCACTATTCAGATGGAAAGGATGATTCGCCCCACCGGCAACTAATGCTTTTCCATTTGATAGTATGGTTGTTGTATGATAAACTCGTGTGGTATTCAGGTTTGTAGTATTTACCCATCCTAAATACGAAAGAGACGTGAGAAAAAAAGATTTCTTCTTTAAAATATCTTCTAACTAAATCATATCAATGATTCATCGATTCATGAAGAACAAAATAGATTATTTGAAGACTTAAACGAATTGTTTGTGTTTTGTCTAATTAATATAAAATCCGAGCTATGTTGTAATCAAAAAATGAATATACAAAAATATGTATAGATGAGATTCATTAGTTGATTAAGAATAATATAAATTCATTTCAAATGGATTAACTAAAGAGAATAGATCGATTTCAAAACTAATTGAGTTTCGCTAGATTCTGTCCAATTCTTTCTCAAATGTGAACGAGAACGATATACCCCGATCAATTAACATCCTTATCCATCTGTCTGTTATCTCTTACATTGTTGTGAATTATTTTGTTTTAGGTTTCTAATCATACAAAACAAATAATGTCGTTTATTACTTACCAACTGGTATTGAAACTGTTGTTGTTTTAATTGTCGTGGTAGTTGTAGCTATTCAAAGAAAAGAGTGGAAATCGTGTTTTTATACTTCAGAAGACGTATTAGATTAACAGAAATTCTTTTACTTGTATTCATTTTTGGACAAACGAGTTTATGAGCCAATGCTAGGGGATAACAAATGGGTATGCCACAACGTGTACTATTAACACAGACTGTATCTACTATGGGACATGTCTTGTTACTTCCATTGCATGGTACAACACTTCCACACGAGAAAATTGCTGAGCCACAAATTCCTATATTTGTATTTGATGCCAATGAAAAGCATTCACAATCAAAATTCGATGAACACCGTATTCGTTGAGTATCACATGCCGTGAAATCACATGTAGCGATCATTGTTGTATCTCAAGAAAGAAAAGTAGAATGAGAGAAAAAATATTATTTTATTTAATTACTTATCACTTGTTGTTGAGAAGTTTTCCTGTTAGAAAGGAGAAAAATTTTATAATATACATCAGATAATCTTGAATACTTACACAAAAACTAGTGTATACAAGATAAGTATACCGATTAAATTAAAAGGTTTCATCATTGTACGAATAATTTCGAATATCTATCTGAAAAATTTTGTTTTTTTTAATGTTTTGTTTGATGTCTACTATAAACAGCAGTGGACAAAATTGAGGGTGAGGGTGAATATTTGTTTTGAGCTCGATATTATGGATAGTTTTTCACAGTGTCAGAAAAAGCATTCTACGGTCTATTTTTAATATAGTAACTATCCATAATGTCGAGTTCATAACAAATATTCACCTTCATCTTCTTGATCAACAACAATCCCATCTCATACCTATGTGACTTACCAACAAAATTAACTTTTCTTGATATTATAAATAACAAAAGTATGACAGTATTCTTATAATATAGGTCAGGAAAAACTCAACAAATTTTAAAAATCATATTTTCTCTGATTCACCAATAACATCGACAAAATCTGATTACATATAATTACATCCATTTTTTTTCTTTTTTCAAAAGGTATTTATTCATATGCAAAAAGAAAAAAATGCATTCAAGTAGTGTGTTAAATAACCCACTATGGTTGATTTTGCGAAGTAGAATAGAAAATGGCAACGTTTAATTTTTGTAGCACAAAACTATTGTGTTGCTTCATTGGAGAGTAATATATGACAGAGCTAGGACGTGTACTTGCCCTGTACTTGAAGTAAATCGATAATATTTTTTCTACAAATAACTTTTCACAGTCATCCATTAGGCTCATTCGATGCAACATTTTTAGCTCTACAAAATGGCGTATTTCACTTTTCTATTTTCTTCATACCAAAGTACATTAACATAAAAATATACGAAAAGTATTTGTACTTGACAAGTACAAGTATTTTTAGGATTGTTTCAATTATCTAGACCTTTCACAGTTGAAAATAGAAAAGTGAAATTAGTCATTTTGTAGAGCTAAAAAAGTTGCATTGAATGTGTCTAATGGATGGCTGTGAAAAGTTATTTGTAGAGAAAATATTACCGATTTACTCCAAGTACAGGGCAAGTACACGTCCTAGCTCTGATATATGACGCACTTTCTTTTTCTTTACAAATGACGTTCTTTTCAAAAGTTGCAAGTACTTTGAAAGAGAAACATCGAGAAAAAATCACGAACGAAAAACAACAGTTGTGAATGTGAATCTTAAGGGTGCCGGTAAAGGTGAGGGTGAGAGTCAGAGTGAAGAAGTATTAGCTACAGTCATAGCCTAATCTCATTTGCTATCATCATATTTTTAGGTGTATGGAATGAAAAAAATTATACAATATTTGATGATTAAATTTCAGATTATCAATGTTACACAAGTGTCAATAACAAGATACGATCATTCGAGACAAGTAGAGACTTTCTATGTTGCAAATAAGACATGCTATTGTACTCATCGATACACGGAAAACAACGGTCAAAGTGTCGATTAACACTGATATTGTAATGCTAGTGCTTAGTCGTTTAAGTTCAAATTCTGTAGATGTGAGGAGTTTACTGCAGTTCAACAGCTCTAGCACTTTCATAACATTTTGCCTACTGTTACACATCTTATTTTTGCATTGATAAGCAGTTAAATAACATCAATTAATTACATCTAATTTATTTCTCAACATTTTTAATCTAATTAACGAGGTTATTGACTCCAATCAGATTATCAATGGATAGATGGCACATACAGTACTTCTCAATTATGGAATTGTACTCTATCATCAAAAAATTTAATGACCGGTTGTTATGCATCAGAAGCTCTTCTTCAGTTAAAACTTGAATGTTTTTATGATAAAATTGTATTGATTGGAATATGGTACATCCATAAAATTTAATATGTCAAATTTAGAAACCAGTCATTTTAATCTGAATTCAACTATTCGATCAATTTTTAATAATTTAATGATTGAAGAATATAAAAGTTCTTTATTCTATAAAAAAAATATTATTCCCTCGACTGTAGGGAGGGTCATATGAAAAAAATAGTTTGCACGTATGTATGTATGTATGTGGATGCTTGGGTTCTATACCATCTGGGTGCCTATGAGTCAGTGGGTCATGTTGCGCGGGTGCTCATAGGTCAGTGGGGCATGTTGCGCGGGTGCTCATTGGTTGGTGGGCCATGGTGCGCGAGTGCCCATGGATCTTTAGGTCCTATACTATCTGGATGCGTATGTCGCCTAGGTCCTATTATGAGTGGCTGCTGATGGGTTTTCTATTCTCAGGCTGTGGGTTACAGTAGTAGACGGAAAAAGAATATCGATTGTGAAAATTTAATTCAATAGTAGTTGAGAAGAAAAGAACGACACGAAAACCTATGGATGAAAAATGGTTAAGATCAGTTAAGAAAATGAAAAGAGAAAAAATACGACAACAGATTGGAGGAGAAACGGAATATATGTCACTGTGTTTATGCGGAAGAATATTGTTAGTTTTGTTGTGCCAACTCCTGTTTTTCCAGTGTTTTCCATGATGGTAAACTAACTTTTACTTTTGATTGCTGCTTATGTTTATAACGAATATAACCGATGAGAATAAAAATCACTTGAACCAAGACGCCTACTAATATAATGTTGAAGGTGAGTGCTGAATGTGTATCGAATTGCCCCCAGAAAAGAATCTTAGGTGCCTGAGTGGTGTTAGTGATGAAATCGATAATGTTTTGGATGTGTGAAGTTTTTTATTTTGCATTTTTCTCGAAACCAGGTTTTTGGGTACCAACAACTAGTTTTCCCCCTTTTATCCGCCATATGAAGTCCGATCGGGCTGAAAATTTTTTTGGTGAGACTTCAACTGATTTGGGGGGTATACATATTTTTTTCTTGATATCTCTTACCAATCAAATTTGGCAGAATTTGCAAAATTTGTAGCATCTTAAAAAGCCAGGTTTTGGAGGGTATCCTCAATATTTTGGATCCCCTGAAGTGAGTTTTAGAAATTTTTCAAAAAGAAAAAATATATAACCCAGGATTGGGTCCTTCTACTTCCAAAAAAAATTTCTGCCAAAAATATTGAAAACTGTGGATTTGCGAGAGGGAAAACTTTAGGTGGTTTTTAGGTCTTGGGGTCCCAAAAAGTCCATGAAGACGAGGTCTGGCAACTTTGTGTCTATGACAACTTTTGTTCTACTCATCGAGCTCTATCTACCCAGAAAGTTTCAAAAAATTTCGCCCGACCGTTCGTCAGAAACATCGGAAAGGGGGGGTGTCTCGTTATGTCCACATTAATCCTTCTTTCTCATTATTGTTTGATAGTGTTTATATTGTAAGACATTTAGATTAATACGTTTATCATTCATACATCTATAAAATCATCCGTACCCTTTTATTCGAAGACGATATTCTTTCAACTATACAAAGAATAACTCGATGTTAATGGAATAACTTTATCTCGATCATCACTCCATAATATGTGTGTGTTTATCAGTCCGTTTCCTTCCTTTGTTTTCTTCGTCTATATAGCACTTCATTCTATACGATATGAGCACTAGTAAATGGCAAAATAAACATTACATACCGATATCAGCGGAACTGCAATTTCTAGAGTTCATGATTGTAACAAAAAGAAAATAAATATTGTCATATAGAAATAAAACAATCGATCAATATCTTCCATTAAAAAATAAGTGTAAATGATTTATTCGTTTGTAAGTACTAATTTGTCAAAGCATTCATGATTAAATAATTTGATTAGAACATAAAATTTGAGAGTCAACTGAAAAAGAGAAAAATGATCTTGTACATGTCCGTCAGTATATTTCAGCACTATTCAGAGCAGCATAGTTACTCGATCCACCAGCAAGTAATATTTTTCTATTTGATAACATGGATGCTGTATGAACAGCTCGTGCGACATTCATGT
>JAJEKB010019143.1:187681-203518 GCA_022393335.1 Macrotrachela quadricornifera
CAGCTCGTGCGACATTCATGTTTCCTGTATTTGTCCAAGTACCTGTTAATGGATCATACAATTCAGCACTATTCGAATAACTACTAAAACCATCGTATCCGCCAGCAACTAATACTTTTCCATTTGATAATATGGATGCTGTATGACCATCTCGTGCGACATTCATATTTCTTGTAGTTGTCCAGATACCTGTTGATGGATCATACAATTCAGCACTATTCCTATAAGCACCACCAGCAACTAACACTTTTCCATTTGATAATATGGATGCTGTATGAGCATCTCGTGCCACATTCATATTTCCTGTAGTTGTCCAGATACCTGTTGATGGATCATACAATTCAGTATTAGTCAGATAAGCAGTGTCCCATCCACCAGCAACTAACACTTTTCCATTCGATAATATAGATGCTGTATGTCCAGATCGTGCGACATTCATGTTTCCTGTAGTTGTCCAAGTATTTGTTGATGGATCATACAATTCAGGACTATTCACAGTATTTCTACGATCGTATCCACCAGCAACTAACACTTTTCCATTCGATAATAAAGATGCTGTATGCAGATATCGTACGACATTCATGTTTCCTGTATTTGTCCATCCTAAATATGAAAAAGAGGGTGCGTAAGGAATGACGCTGAGAATGACACGCCCTCAGTTTGTTACTATTACATATAATTAATACATATTTTTTCGTGGTTGTCATTTCAGTCTGATCAAGAATTGAAACTTTCACTATGTTCGGGTACCAATTCAATGAAGATCACTTTTATATCGAGTCCCTATTGCTAAGATTGGAATTCTTTTACAAATTTCGATAGTTGCTGAAGAGAATTAAATACAGTATCCATAGATGTGATTTCATAGGAGTTGAGATTTCCCGTCCATCTTTCGTTTCTTACATTAGTGTGAATTATTTGTTTTTACTCGTATACGCGCGTATGCTGTAAGGAAAATGTGACACGAGTTTACAGCATATGGAAATAATCACAAGTTAGTTGTAACATTGCTAAATAATACTAACATTTTCAGTAACAAAATAATATGATCTAATGCTGAATATTCACAGTTACCTATTCACAAGTAACGCGTCGGATATTTTAGCCTCGCTTAGCTTAATCCTGAAAGCAGACTATAGAAGAAAAATTTTTTACTGTGTTAGAATTGTTTTAACTGGATCGCTTTATTAGTTTAGATACTAGTTATAGTTACATGGCCGATCGCACGATAAGAACTTTAGCCAGTTTTCTTCAAAATTTCTCGGTGAAAGGATCCTCTTTTAAAGTTACTTTACATACTCCTACTTATGATCAACTCCTCCTAAATCGATGACTCATTTACTCTAATGGAAGAGTTCGCCATATATTCAACCAATGGACGACACAATATATACACCTTCATTCTATTCAAGAATATATTTAGAGTTCTATTCCACTTATCTCCCAAAGTAACGATAATAATACCTTTGACACACATTGTTTCCACTTTCTGTTTTTGTTTCGAAGATGTTTATTATTTGTTGGGAAACCGACAAACATACGAACAATATGAATTCTTCATAGTTTTCTAAGTTCACTGATCACGTAAACAAACATAATTTGACTCGGTCTTGTTACTAAATTTTTCGTAATCATAGAGTTTGACAAACTAAATTCTACTTGAGAGCGCAATTCATAATGAGCCTATCGAATGCAAGGATTATCTTGAATCGAAATGTTTAACCTTCACTAAAAACACTGGATAATATGCGGTGAAAAAGTCTTTGTACAAAATGTCAAAGTAACTTTTACCATCTTATCGACTTGCAAACCAATCAAATTTTTTTGTAGAAAAGAGCAAAGTTTAAACTACAAGTTTTGTGTCTAACATATTTTTTCCGAAAGTATCTGAGAAGGCGAAAAAGTCAAAAACGAAATACTTCCAATAAAATCCTCGCAACTTTACCATCAGCAACAACGTTTTCTATTTGCTATCAGAGCTTTCGTTTGGTTTTGGCTAGCGGAGGTAGAAACCCAGGGAAAACAGCAACCAAAGATAAAAATAGCCAAAGAGAAAGTCTCCCACAGTTAACATAAAAGTTCTAGCGGGTGAAATACCCCCACATCCCCCCTAATCGTATGGCCTGTTTGCTATTAGTTTTTTTCCATTAGAAGAGAAATGAGAAAACATGTTAAATGATGATATTTTTTGTATAAAGAGTGTTCTTTCCAATAATATATTGGAAGTTACATTTATTCTGCATTGTCAAACTAAGACATAGCATTTCCTGTGGGAGACTAAAGAACTTGGCTGCTTGTTATTATAACTGTTTTGTAACAAAAACATTTATTTCTAATTTTGCTCTTTCTACAAAACTTCTACAGTTGAATACATTTCGAACAAATAACGCAAAAACAATTGAATTCACACAGAATTTCTGAAAAGGACAGTAGTTTTCTAGCAAAATGATACTCCTTGCAAAAGACCATCTTTTACAAAAATTTCATGCCTAGAACGCTTTTAATTTTCTCGATCCAAGAACGGGTCTAGAAAATTCATTAAAGTGATTATCGATAGAGTTTTTGATCCGCTACATTTTGGTAACTTTTTTAAGTTTAATTTGATCTATACAGGTGGAAATAATTGAGAAATACATGCTTTTCAAGTTGGACAAAAGTTGCAAAAGCTTTTTAAAAGTGTTTGATTTTTGGCTGTTTCGTCTTTTCAAATACGTTCTGGAAAAATATGTTAGGTACAAAATTTGTAGTTTAGACTTTGTTTTTTCCAATAAAAAAAATTGGATTGGTTTACAAGTCCATATGATGGTAGAAAATAGTTTGACATTTTATGCAAAGATTTTTGCACCGTATATTATTCCTCGGGCACTCTTGACCAAGTCACTGAGGCAAGATTATCCGACATATCAAGGTTCAATTAACGCAGCATTCACGCCCCTCGTCGCTTCTACTTTTGTGTGACACTTAAGAATCATCATCCAGTTCCATCAATAAGACCTGATTCTTCCTCATATTCGTACCACGTAAACAGCCCTTTAATCACGTCAAAACGATACATATTACCGTCTGACATTTCCTTCTAGCGTGTAGTGCACCTCACAGCTAGTAATATATTTATTATTTCAAAACCTATATTTAATCAAGTCATTCATTTTCAAAAGTTATTTTTCTATATTGTTTTTTCGATTATTTGATTCTTGTGTTAAACTTATTAGTTTTCTCCTAAAATAATATGAGAGTTTACTTTTATCAAATATTTAGCAAACACACAAAAGTCTATTACTGAATCAGAAAAAATCGAATTGAATAGGAAACAGTGGAAACTGATCAAGATCTCTACAATCTATATCACAAAAAAAACGAGGGTGGTTTTGTTTTTCTCCAATCATGTGACGTTAGTCGACCTTGCATTTGATAGGAGAAAGACGTCGCGCGTACATGATGAAACTCTAGGCTTAGAAAATAAGGTAGGCATCCTAGTGCCTAAACGTTCTGCTAGCAATTCCTAGAATATGTGTTATTAGGGGTAGCAATAAAAAGTTCTTCCTACCCCTAATTTTTTACAGGGGTAGCAATTGCTACCCCCCGCTACTATGGTGCACCGCTTACGGTTACTAGAGTAGTTTTCATATCAGCAGTAACCGTTATTTTTTTACAAAATGTGCATCTCTCGATATCCTTTTAAAACTTTCTAATTCAAGCCATTACTCCCAGCTAGTCGTCGGCCTTTCCCTATGCCGTCTCTCCTGACTGCTCGCTGTTGTGCGTAATGCTACAAAGAATTATAAAATTGTCTTCTTTTCATCAATGCGAATCTTATAGCACCATCAAAGAAACTGATCACGGCACTCCATAGCCACACTTTGACTTTTGATCCGATTCATACACACCGCCAAACTATTTAATTTTTTCTATATGACTCTTCCTTCAATGGAGGAAATATCGGTAGTTCGTTGAAAAAGCCTGTATTGATCCAAACAGATCCATTTAAAAATTTTCAAAAACTGATGGTGCCATTGGATTCTCCGACCCCGATTACCCTTCAGTCAACCCTTCTACGATTTCAAGGGTTTCTCTCATAGACCTAGTCTAGACCGACAAAATTGAGTTGGAAATATCGAGAAACTGATGCAGTTGATTAGCCAAGCGTAGCTGTATAATTTAGCGTTTGGGAGCCTTCGAATATTCCATCGGTTGCCAGTTCTCTATTTGTTAGTTTCTGAAAAGCTGCATTTTCATTGGTCGAAAAAATTGACCAATCAAAGTGCGGACAAACTGACCAGCAATTTCCGTGCTGCATACTCATCCTTTCAGGATTGAGAATGACATAGATATATCTCTCATCATGGATTGCTACTATATAATTTAATATGAATGTGAAGTGTGTATGATATTTGCGAGGAAACTCTGTATAATTATTGACATATGTGTGAAAAGAGCAAATTCTAACTGTTACATGCACTCAACTAATATCTTGTCTTAGATCAATTAGAGCACAAAACAAATATTGTAGTCTATTACTCACCAATTGTTGTTGTTGTCCTTGTTGAAGTTGATGTTGTGACCGGATCTGTTCAGGTAAGAGATATATTTCAATACATGAGTGAGAAAATATGAAAATGCATTTTCAAGGATTTATTTCATCTCTTCAGATGTGAAAATATATTTCTACTCATAACTCTCAAGATTTCACTTACTCTTTGTTGTGGTTTTAGTTGTGTTTGTGACACTTGCACGTGCTATGACATAAAACATACATTATAAGTAAAATGAGTGAGTAATAGGAATTTGATCTGATCTTATTTTTACAAAAATGAAAGTACTTACTGGTCGTTGTAGTTCGTATTGTTGTTTTAGTTGTCGTCTTGGTCGTAGTGCGTGTAGTTGTTTTCACTGTTGTAGTAGTTGTACCTGTTCAAAGAAAAGAGTAGAAATCGTTTTTCTTTTCTATAGTTGAGAGAACAGATATTGGATTCATAAGACTATTTTTACTTGTGATCATTTTTGGACAAATGAGTTTATTTGCCAATGCTAGTGGATAACATATAGGTTGACCACAACGTGTACTATTCACACAAACTGTATGTTCGATGGGACATGTCTTATTAGTTGTATAGCATGATACAACACTCGTACAAGAGAAAATTGCTGAAGCACAAATTCCTATATTTGTATTTGATGCCAATGAAAAACATTCACAATCAGAATTCGATGAACAAGGTGTTCGTTGAGCATTACATGCTGTGAAATTACATGTAGCGATTATTGTGGTATCTCAATAAAGAAAAGCAATGATAGAGAGAAATAAAACACTATTTTATTTTATTTACCTATCACTTGTTGTTGAGAAGTTTTCCTGTTAAAAAGAAGAAAAACCTTACAGTATATAGAAGATAATCTTGAATCCGGCATGGCTGAGTGGTAATGTGTTAGGACTCGTACCCACAAGCTACCATGTTCGAATCCCGTTGGCACCTCAGCTGTGTAATCACATTGGGCAAGTGATTCACGGTCTATTGCCTCGGAGCACCCGTCTGTTAGCGGCCTATAATGACACACAAGATATCTCTCACTGTGTGTCTATCTAGAGAGGTTGTACGGGGAGCCCAAGTAATTGGGCGAGGAGAACTTTGCGACAGGCTTGCCTTCTGTCCAGAGCTGTAGCTGATCACAGCTGCAGGAAAAATATCGGGCAATCGAAAATTGTCTTTGGACAATCACCCTACACTGTAAAAGGTAGCCGAAAGGCGGGGTATTTCTTCTTCTTCTTCTTCTTCTTCTAATCTTGAATACTTACACAAAAACCACTGTATAGAATATAAGTATGATGATTAAGTTGGAAAGTTCCATGATTATATGAATGAAAAAGAATTCGTAAATGAAAAGTTTTGTTCTTGTTTTGTTTATTATAGAGACTTCGTGAAACAGTAGAAGAAATGACGCAGCGTGATTAATCTAGAAAGAAATTGTTGTTTTGCATCTTTTGAGAACAGTCATTGAAGCACACTGGGTTTTTTCATTATAAATGGCGTTCTTTTCAAAATTCAAACATCTTTATTCAGGTAAACATTGAGAAAGAAATCAGAAAAGAAAAACAAAAACTGTGAGTGTGGATATGAGGAGTAGCTGCCTAGTTCGACTTATAATATAAATGCAGAAATCTAACCAAATCTATATCTATATATATATAGAAATAGAAATAGATTTAGATTTAGTTATATATATATACCCATCTAATTCATAGGAATAGATTTAGTTTTAGTCATATATATGTATATATATACATACATACCCATGTAAATTATAGGAATAGATTTAGTTATAGTTATATATATATATAGGTACCCATGTAAATCATAGGAATAGATTTAGTTTTAGTTATAGTTCTCTTTCTCGTAGAGAAGAGTCTTAGAAACATAAATTGTTTTCTTGCTTGCTTGCTTGTATGTCCGCACAAGGTCAAAAAAGCATTTTATTAATATTTTCTGAAAAGCTTAACCAAGGGGTGGTCGAGGAATCCAAATCTGATGTTAGTTTTTCAAAATTTTTCATTCGATCCATTTTTTTACACAAAGGATCACTTTTTTTGCAAAAAAATTTTTTTTATAAGGGTTGACGGAAGGGTAATCAGGATCGAGAAACTCTAATCCAGTGTTACTTTTTTGAAATTTTTTTGTGGACCATTTGTTTCGCACAAGGAACAGCTTTTTTAGGAAAAAAAAATTCCCTGGAAAGTTTGACCAAAGGTAATTGAGGTAGAAAAATCCAAATCTGAGGAAAGTTTTTTGAAATAGTTGTGTACATCATTTTTTTACACAAAAGACCATTTTTTCAAGGAGAAAATTTTTCTTATAACGTTTGATCAAAGGTAGCCGTGGGCGATGGACTTTAACCTGAGTTTGTTTTATTTTAATTGTATAAATGAATCACTTGGTGATAGTTGAGAAATACGATTTCTACGAGAAAGAGCTAAGCGAGTCTTCAGACGAGCGCTACTTGTTATATATATTCTCTTTCTCGTAGAGAAGAGTCTTGCAAACATAAATTGTCTGCTTGCTTGCTTGTATGTCCGCACAAGGTCAAAAAACCATTTTATTAATATTTTCTAAAAAACGTAACCAAAGGGTAATCGAGGTCGAGGAACTCGAATCTGATGTTAGTTTTGAAAAATTTTTTTGAGAATCATTTTTTTACACAAAGGATCACTTTTTTTGCAAAAAAATTTTCTTCTTATAAGGATTGACCGAAGGGTAATTTGGGTCGAGGAATCCAAATCTTATGTTTGTTTTTCATAATATTTTTTTCAATCCATTTTTTGACACACAGGATCACTTTTTTTTCAAAAGGAATTTGTTTTTGTAAGGGTTGACCGAAGGGTAATCGGGGTTGAAGAACTCGAATCTGAGATTAGTTTTTTAAAATTTTTTTATGAATCAGTTTTTTTACACAAAGGGCCACTTTTTTACAAAAAAAATCTTTTTTTTATAAGGGTTGACCGAAGGTAACCGAGGTCGATGAACTGGAATCCTAGATTAGTTTTTGAAAATTTTTTTCGGATGAATCTTTTTAGACAAAGGATCACTTTTTTACAAAAAAAATTTTTTTATAAGGGTTGATCGAAAGGTAATTGGGGTCGAGGAATCCGAATCTGAGGTTAGTTTTTTAAAATTTTTTTAGAGATCAATTTTTTAAAGAAAAAACCACTTTTTTTACACAAAAAAAGTTTTGTATAAGCGTTGACCGAAGGGTGATCGAGGTCGAGGAATCCGAATCTGGTGTCAGTTTTTTAAAATTTTTTTTCGATCCATTCTTTTACATAATGAATCACTTTTCTTACAAAAAAAAAATTTTATAAGGGTTGCCCGAAGGGTACTGGGGCCGAGGAATTCAAATCTGAGATCATTTTTTTAAAATTTCTTTTTCAATCAGTTTCTTTAGATAAAGAATTACTTTTTTTACAAAAAGCATTTGGTTCTATAAAGTTTAGTCGAATGCAGTTGCGGTCGCGAAAGTTATATCTGACTTCGACTTTTTTAAAAATTTTATAAATGAATAGCTTGAAGGTGATTTAGAAACATTTTTTCTACGAGAAAGATCTGAGTGAGTCTTTAGACGAGTGCTACTTATATTTATATACATAGATACCCATGTATATTATATGAGTAGGTTTAATTTGAGCTATATTTATCGAGATATCAGTGGTGTAACAGTTGAAATTTGAATTCAACGATGCAATTGTTGTTTCAATAAATGAATCATGGTTTCAACTATTTAATTATTGAATAGTTGAAGTTTATAACAATCGAGTTATTGCAAAGTTCAGTATAACACTCGAGGTGTGCTCGTCTTTCCACAAGCAGCTCGCATATCTCGTGCTGCAGTTAAGTATTCTTCAGCGGTACAGTAAGCACATTCATTTTAGGCGCTACTCAAAAAAGATTTCATCCTCATCTTCATCTAGACCCTTACTCTTCAAAAATGACGACGTCACCCTCATCTTGGCCCTGCCCTTGAAAGAATCCGCCCGAACCCTCATCTTGGCGATACCCTTTAAAGATTGCGCCCTCACACTCATCTTGGCGCTGCCCTTCTGAGATTCCTCCCTCACCCTCATCTTAGCGCTGCCCTTCTAAGATTCAGCCCTCACCATCATCTGGGTCGCTGACTTTCAAAAGTTCCGCCCTCACCCTCATCTTAGCGCTGCCCTTCTAAGATTCAGCCCTCACCATCATCTGGGTCGCTGACTTTCAAAAGTTCCGCCCTCACCCTCATCTGGGTGGCTGCACTTTAAAAATTTGACCATCATCCTCACTCTCAAAAAATATTTCATAAAACTGACACCAGATTCCAATTTCCAGACGTCAATTACTTTTGGTGAAATCTTTGACAAAAGATTTTTTTCTAAAAAAGTCGTTCTTTGCGTGCAAAAGTGATCCACAGAAAAATCTCAAAAACGTAACACCGGATTCGAATCTCTTGACCTTACTTACGTTAGGCCAAACTTTATAGCAAAATTACTTTTTGCACGAAAAGGGATGCTTCGTGCAAAATAATTAGTGCGACAAAAATTTCAAAAATTCAAACCTGATTCATGCTTTCTGACCCCAACTAACCTTTGCTAAAGCCTTAGAAAAAAATTTTGTCATAATAAAAAGCGATCCCTTCCCTGATAAAACTCTATCCAAACAATTTTAAAAAAGTTAACATCAGATTGGAACTTCCTATCTGAATAATCCTTTGGCCAAGGTTTTTTTGTAATTATTGTTAACTAACTATTAATAATTTATGAATTAATAATTAATCAAAACTCACATCAAGTTCGAACTCTCCAGTTTCGGATATCCTTTGTTCAATTTTATGGAAAACGTTACTTATTAGTAACTTTTATAAAATAAATAACTAATAATCAATAATTATTTAAAACCAACCAAAGATTTCCACTATCCCCCCTCGAAAACCTTCTGGTCAATTTTTATAGAAAACATTAATAATTAGCAGTTTTCAATAATTAATAAAATAGTCAAATCATTATGAATTGTAACTGACCTCAGATTTGAACTCCCATCTTCGGGCACCATTCGGTCAAGTTTTGTACACAATCTTAATAAAATGTTTTTTTGATCTTCTACGGACATACTAGCAAGCAACTCATCAGACAATTTATGTTTGCAAGACTCTTCTCTACGAGAAAAGAACTATATAAGTAAAATTAAATCTAAATCTATTCCTATTATTCACATGGGTATCTATATATATATAACTAAAACTAAATCTATTCCTATAACTTACATGGGTGCCTATATACAGGGTGTCCCAAAAGTCATGTCCTCTTAAGAAAATTGAATATCTCCATTACCGCTCGAGCAAACGTACTGATTTTTTTATTAGTGATAGAGGCATGAACCAAGTTTATATCCATAAAGACATGTCTAGGGAGACCCTTTGTTAAATATCATTATTGACCTCAACAAGAAAAATTTTCTTTTTCGCAGTTGGAAAAAAAAGCAGTATACTTAACAGAGGATCTCTCTCGGCCTGTCTTTATGAATATGAAGCCTGAACATGCCTCTATTATTGGTAAAAAAATCAGTTCGTTTGCCCGAGCCGTAATGGAGATATTCAATTTTTATTCTGGCAAACTGATTTTTGGGTCACCCTGTATATAGCCCAAAACTCACGATACCAAGAAAAAATTAAATATCTCCGTTACGGCTCAAGCAAACGGACTGATTTTTTTACTGACAATAGAAACATGTTCACATTTTAAATCCATACGGACAATATTAGAGAGAGCCGTTATAAAGTACCGCTAATGGCCTCAACAAAATAATTTTACTTTTTCATAGATAGAGTAGAAAACAATATCCTTAACAAAGGATCTCTCTAGACATGTCTTTATGAATATAAAGTTTGAACATGCCTTTATCATTGATAAAAAAATCAGCTCGTTCGCTCGAGCCGTAGTAGAGATATTCAATTTTTTCGGCAAAGTCACGTTTTTTTCTAACTGTGAAAAAGAAAATTTTTCTTGTTGAGGTCAATAATGATATTTAACAAAGGGTCTCCCTAGACATGTCTTTATGGATATAAACTTGGCGCATGCCTCTATCACTAATAAAAAAATCAGTACGTTTGCTCGAGCGGTAATGGAGATATTCAATTTTCTTAAGTGGACATGATTTTTGGGACACCCTGTATATATAACTAAAACTAAATCTATTCCTATAATTTACATGGGTATGTATGTATATATATAACTATAACTATAACTAAATCTATTCCTATAACTTACATGGGTACCTATATATATATAACTAAAACTAAATCTATTCCAATATATATCTATTTATTTTATAAGTCATATATGACTGTTGAGGATGCATTTATATTATAAGTCGAATTAGGCAACTCATGGATATGAGTGTCGGTATTTAAGCAGACAAATATCGAAAAGAAAGTGCGTTAAATAAATCGGTGTGTATGTGGATTTAGTTCATGAAAAGTGCCCAAACACAGTATCATATCCATCTACGCACATCTTCCTCATCCAGTCCCTCACAATGTCGCACTCATAATCACCTATCACCAAGCCCTCATTCACCTTCAATAAACTAAAATAGATATTTGTTTCTTTATATACATCGAAGAAGTAAGTATAAAGACCACACTCTTACACTCTGACGGTGAAAAGAAATTATCAAAATTCAAGGCTATTATATTTTGTTTTATGATGAATAATCTCGAAAAAAATAAAAGGAAGTATATAAATACCTTGCTTTCTTCTCTTCTCTTTCAAAATGTAGAACACATTGAAAGTAAAAAGAAAACATTGAAGAGTCTAGTAATATAAATACGACATTCTCAAAAATTAACATATTGCACACAAAAAAGAATTCACGTACTTTCTTTTTTTCATACCATAACTACAGGGGGAAAACTACAAAATTTTCTTTCTTTTTTATATGATCACAATGTAAATTCCATCTCAATATGATCTTAAAGACATCAGTAGCTATGTGATAAGGCAGTTTGTCTTAAAAAAAAGGATCTTAGTAAACAAAATTATGAAGCAAGCTGTATTACCTGTTAGTTTTATAAAATGAATGAAAAAAAAGAAATGTCGATCAAAATTGTATGATTTTTAAAGGTATAAAATTGCTTGTGTTGTTGATCAATTAGTGCAGAAAGAGAAAGAAAAAGTACTACTCTTTCGAAGTAAATTACTGCTTTATATTTGGTTACCATTTCATTACAATCTTTCTCTTTTTATTTACTCAAAATGGGAACATTCGACGGTGAATCATGATGACCAAACATATAATTATTGTATTGACAAAAATAAAACAAAATACTGTGCAAAAACGAAATCTTTTCCTCAAAATCATAACGATGACTCAAATGTTGATGAGTGTTATGAGAGATTAGTCTTATTTATTCTTATTAAATCATACTCGCGATCATGTCATGAAATTTCCAATAAATACAATTTTATTTCTATTCAATGCTGCATTAATTAGAATATTTGAAAACGTAAATGAGTTTGGTATCGAATTTCTCTGATTCGACCTTTTTTCAAGATTTATCTGTTCAGATATTCGTTTCAACTCTGATCTCACTAGTTCTAAGTAGAACTCGATGAACCAAGGGGGAAAAAACGATTAGTTTCAAGTGAAAATCAAAATATTGTTGGACAAGTTATTAATTCCATATCACAAGAATTCAGTTCTATTAATAATCAAAGCGTTCAAAATGTAATTTCAAGTAAAATCATATTAGATCAACATTCATATTCGTTTGAATTCATTTTTATATTATAGACGGAATTTCACTTGCAAGTATTTCAATATCATCATTATTTAAGAAGTCAAAGATCTCAATTAGTTAATTTTTATTCTAAAATAAATCTTCTAAATGATCATTTTGTTTTTGTTAAATAGAATTTAATTTCATTAAATATTTCAGCATTGGATAAATATAATAAAGAATTAAATATTCAATCAAATCTTCGAGAATATCTTATCAAATTTACGATTGATTTACCAATAACAACATCAAATTGGATTAAATTACAATCATCATCAATAGCTCAATTAACTCAAGCAACAAATCAGTTAACAATAACAACTTTAGTAAAGAAATAATTACAGAAACGTCAGATTTTATCCGAAAGTTATGTGTCTTGCATAGGGTGTATAAGAAAGATAAGTCATTCTAGAATATCTGACGATCATAATTATCGTGAGGATTCTTTTCGATCGGACTCTTCTTTTAAAAGTTCGCCTGTAAACGACTGAATGAATAACTTTTGTAATATTAAAATGCATCATTACTAGGGATGTTCTGAAACGCCGAGCTTGACCAAAACCTAAACCGGAATCGAGAAGATCGGTCTCGGTACATTCCTAGGTGTAGGTGATTCTGGTGGTTGCATAAATTACAGGTACTCTAGAAAAAGTCATGACATTGAAGCGGAATATGCGTATTTTTTCAAATTTTTGCAGAAAATCGCCCATTGTTTGCTGATTTTGAGCACAAAAGACAAAATTTATGATGAAACTAACGGGATATTTAGAATCAGCGCTGAAAGCCGATCCACTAGACATGATTAGAAAAACTTTTTTTTCAATATTTTTTGTCGCAAAATTTCACTGTACTTCCCTTCAGTGTTTTTGAAAAATCAAATACTGTCTGAATCCTTTTTTTCACAATTTTGATTCAGAAGGGTCTGCCCCATGACTGTCCTGCTCCTTTCTAGGTAACTAGTGATCTCTAAATAACTTTCAGTTGAAGCTAGCGGAAAAAATTCGATACTCTCATATGTCTGTTGCTACTATCCTGGAACTCTTATTCTTACGAAAGGCGTGAGGGGAAGTACGATGAACTGTTAAACAAAAAAAATATTGAAAAACATTTTTTTAAATTATGTGTTACGCCTAACACACGTGTTTAGAAAATCAGCACAAGTATTCATTCGCATTCGTACAAAAAAAATTACTTCAATACAGTGCCAACTTTACTTACATTCGATTTGAGAGTTATCACTCATTGTTGGCCATGTGCGCAACAATGTCATAAATTGTATTTGTTCTTCTGACTGAAAAAGAAAAGAAAAGAATACAATTGCGCATATAAACAAACAACAAAATGGAATTGGCTAGGTAAGACAATGATTTAGACGATATTTTCAATAGATTTTGATTGATATTTATAGAGACCACTGGAAAGAAATGATGAAAAAATGATCTGAGGAAAATAAAAAACAAATTGAAGATATACAATTGATATACGTCAAAAATAATCGTAAAAAATCTCACAATAAAGACTTCAAACATAAACTTAGCGGCGACGATAAGATTAATGAGTCAATTTCAAACGATTTACATAAAGATATCTCTAATGATATATTTATTAGTTTAAATCGATTAATAACATATTTTGAAATGATTTTCTTAGACGAAAAAACAATTAAGGGTGAGGATGAGGGTGACTGCGGGTGTGATGGTGAGTATAGCAACTACGACATGCTCATGTTATCGATTTTGCTGTTAACATCTCATCAGGTAGCAAATATTATTCTATGATTTTTCAATCAAAAAACTAATAATATTCAGTAATCTACAAATTTTTTGAGGATCTGTAGATTATCACTTTGTCGGGTGAGTATAGCAACTGCGACATGATTTTGGTTTTCTCGATCTACTATATTGTATGAGTGAATCAACAATCTGAAAAAGACAATATATTTTTGATCATAAATAAGAAAAAGAATGTGTTTTTTGTTTATGAATTATTGTCTGCCTAAAGTTAGTTTGTATTGTTGGTATTAATGGAAAATGCCAATTGAATTTTGGTTTGTGTTTGATATTGAGCGCGTTCGATGATATTGTGCTCGCGATCTTCAATGGTTTTGATGATTTGGTGATGGCATGGTTGAATAAGTTCGGTAGTTTGACGCAAATTATTTTTGTAACGTTCCACTTTTATTGCATAACTATTGGCCTTTTGTGTGGCGATGGTGAGTATTTGTTCAGTCGTATCTTAGGATAATTGAGTATTCATCTGCTTTTCGGCAGTGATCAATGTGTTTAAAATAATTTTAATATTCGCTAAATGTAATTCTTGGAAAGTGTAACAGCAGTGATTGTTTTGTTTGAAATTGAACCATTTTTTGAATATGGCTATTTCATATCGAAGTGATTGTTCATCATTGGTTGCTCTCCAAATCAATTTGCCTGAAGAAATCTAAAGAGATCAATGACTTATTTTAATATTATATGGAGAACTAGTATATTCTTACGTACTTCTGATTGTTTTGGTTTTAAATTCATGAAGGTTTGAATATATTGATGATCTTTTGCATCGAATTTTAGCATACCTCTTCGTCTGTCAAGTTCGACACGTAATGGATAGTGATCTTTATTCATGAGAAGATCCGTGAGGATGCTGATGATTTGGTGAGTATCCTTGATCGAAGAGGGTTTTTATATTAAATGTTCATTGATATCATTTTGAATTTGTGTAAGTTGAAATTGAAATTTTTTTTGACGTTGTTCAACGATGGTTCGTGATCGACCATAAACATAGCGCATTGAAAGAATTGTAGCCATTTTTTTTGATACTCGTCCAGTCCAAATACCTTCAGTCATACCAAGATGATGATAGTAATCCCATTGTTCAATTTGTAATTTTAAATAATTTAATCTGTTGATCAATTGTGTTAATTGACGAATAAAAGTGGTTGTTTGCTCATCTTTAACGAATGAATCAATGAATACTTTGATTGCCTGTGTTTGTGTTTTTGCTGCTGTTAATAACGTTTCTTGGAAAGTGGTATTTGATAGTATGGAATAATCCGTTAAATAGAGTGTCGGATCTGTATTGGACCCACTATCAAAATAGTAATCATTAATCTTTTCGTTGGTTGATAACGGTTGAACAGTCATGGACAATTTCTTTTCCTCTAATAGTATTTGTTGAGTATCTTTCTGTTGTTGTTTCGATGATTTACTACAAGGGGGTGCAAAAGTCACTTAACTCAAAAAAACAATCAATATCTCCATTACGGCTCGAGCAAACGAGCTGATTTTTTTACCAATAATAGATACATGTTCAAGCTTCATATCCATAAAGATATACCTAGAGAGACCCTTTGTTAAGTATCATTATTGGTCTCAACGAGAAAAATTTACTTCTTCACAGTTTGAAAAATAGTCACTTTACCGAAAAAAATCATATTTCTCCGCTACGGCTCGAACTAACGAGCTGATTCTTTTATCAATTCAAGAGGCATGTCCAAGCTTTATACACATAAAGACATGCCTAGAGAAACCCTTTGTTAAG
>JAJEKB010019144.1:0-14236 GCA_022393335.1 Macrotrachela quadricornifera
ATCAAAAACAGGTATTTGTACAAGATCTTTTATTATTGTTGATTCACTATTTTGCATTAAACGTAATGGTTTACGTTTTTTCATTGAACTTGGTTTAACAAGTAAATCAAGAACATTTTCATTATATAATTCAAAAAATGATATCCATACTGAATATTGTTCATCTATTTTATTCGAAAAAAATAATAATAAATACGAAATTTTTTATTTTATTTTTTTACCTTCAATTGAATGATCATCAAGAATTGATTGTTCATTTTGAACAATATTTTGTAATCGATTTCGACGCTTAAAAAAAACAAAATCAAATTTTCCTTTTTTTTATTTATAAATAAAAATAATTTATATATTTACATAATCATCTTTATCATCTTTAAATATATATTTACGACAATTTATTTCATCTTGAAGATTATTCATATTTGTTTGAACTAAATTTTCTAAACCATCAGGTTTATATAAAACTTTTGTATCTATATTATAACCAACATGTAAAAATATACGTTGTAAACATTGTGGAATAAGACCAGGATCTTTTGGATTACCAAACATTGTATGAGTTTTACCTAAAAAAACAAAATGAAAATTAAGAAATTTTTTATCAAAATATAATATTCTTTACTATTGATTCTTACCACTATTTGTAAGACCAAGTGTACATAAAAGCCAATTAGAACCAGTAAATATTTCATCAGTTGGTTGTTCAAGAATTTGTTCAAAAAGTTCTTGTTGTGTACAATTATGATCAAATATTCTAGTAACCTATTAATATAAAAGAAATTATTTCTAAATAAAAGATAAAAATCTATTTAAACCTCATATTCATTATAAGATGTTTGTGCTGGTCGAATATTATTTGTTGCTGTTGGATAAAGTTTAACAGCAATACGTTTTTCATCACGAATACAAAGCATATTTTGATTTTCACCACGGGCAAGTTCATCTCCAATAAATGGTCGAATACGAACATAAACATTAACCGGTGGTTCATTACGACGAGTACTTGTCGTTTCATTAGAATTTCCTATTGTTGTCGTATCTGTCGACATCTAGATAAAAAAATTAAAAATTCTATCTGTTTGTTAAAATGTTTAAATGAATAATACGAAAAGAGAAAATAAAATACACTCGTCTATCATCGTCTTTTACATATTGTACTAGTAGAATTTTCTTTCCTATTCTTTTCTCGATTGCCGCCATAATTTATAGAATAAAATACGACATCTGTTTGATGAATACTAACTAAACATAATTGTATTATCTCGGCGCCTATAATGAATTGTTTTTATTTCGTTTGCCTATTTTTTTGTATTGAAATGAATAATAAATATTCAGGTTTATTATCTAACATGACACCATGCTGTCAAAATAATAATCTATCAAGAAGATTAACAAAAATCTCAATAAATTCTTATAAAAAATATATTGAACAGATAAATTGTATACGTGAACCTATCATTTCAGTACAAGCACAACGACAAGGTAGAGAAGAAATTTTACTTAGTATTAAATGTAAATCAAATCAGATGGTATGATATAATAATTATTTAAAAAAAAAAAAATTTTTTCTAAAAAAATGAATGATTTATTTAATATATATAAATAGAATAAATGTTATGCAGGTATTCAATAGATTTATAATTTTATTTTTTCTCTTAAATAAGTTTTTTAATTAACATAAATTATTGTTTTATATCAGAATATAATATAAATAGTCTTCGACGAGGTTTTGGTCAATTAAAAGATGTTCAATATGAAACAATGGAATTGAGTAAACCATCATTAGTTATTCATTCATCAACATTAGAAAAAGATGAAAATGATATTGTTATTTTTACAAATGATGTACTTAAAGAACTTGCTAAAATTGAATTAAGAAAACGTTTTGCAATTGTTCATGCCGAAGATTATATATATGTCATTGGAGGTGTGTTAAATAAAAAATTTTTTTAGCAATGATTTCATTCGTTTATAGGTTATATTTATGATTATCAGATTTCATTACGAAAAGAAGCTTTATAGTAAATAGTTTTTATGATTAAATAGTTAAATTTAAAAAAAAATTCTAATTAGTGATTATAAATATGATATACAAATGCGTAAATTAATTCCAATACAAACATTACCAAATGGAGTAAGTTATTTAAATATTTTTTATTTTAATTTAATAATATAAAGGATAACTTTTTTTTCTTTTAAGGCAATTGGTTTTGGATTATGTGTTGATGAAGATTTTATTTATGCGAGTACACATTATATTTAAATATATAATAATATATTATCAAATATTTTTCAGTTGGTGGATATGATATTAATAATAAACCATTACGTGATTGTTATTGTTTAACTCTAAGAAATTCTAAAGAAATATGGATAAAATTTCCTGATCTTCCAGTAAAAATTCATTAAAAAAAATTCAAATTATTATATAACATAATATTATATATAGGCACCTACAATTGGTCCAGGAGTTGGTGTATACAATGGTGAATTACATTGTGTTGGAGGTTATTTATATCTTTCTATTGATATTTTTAAAATTCTTTTATCATTAGGATATGATGTTATTGGTAATCAATCAATTGCTCATGGTGAATATCTTACACTTCATTATCCATATGATCAACAATGGCGATATGGACCGACAATGAATACTCCTCGTGCTCAACCATTAGTTCTTATTCTTCTAAATGAATCAAATAATAAAAAAAATATTTATATTGCTGGTGGTTTTAATATTAATTCAAATACTCATAAATTATATGTTGTACCTGATATTCAATTATTTAATGAAAATAATCAATCTTGGCAACGTTTAGCAATAATACCAAATTTACAATTAACACATGCATTATCATTTAATGATAATAAATTAAATGTTAGTGAAACAATTGAATTACCTAATAAATTACCTGAAACAAATATTTTACGTAGTTTCGATCTTCGTAAACATATTTGGATAGATATTAAAAATGATATTTATGAAAGAAAAATAAATTCACCAGATACAAATAAAATGAATCAAAATAATCAAGTTAGTTTTTAAAAATATGGATTTTTGTATATAATTTCATACATTAAATAGATCAAAAGAAAGTCAAAAGTATCAACAGTAAAGTTTGCGGTATTTGTTTTTATTAAAATTAAATATGAATTAAACCTTTTAATTATTTTCATAGGATACAAAACTAAAAAATACAATAAAATAATATCAAATCAAGTATTTATACTGCAATAAAAGCATTGTCAATCACTACATTCTATGCAAAACAATGAAAAAAATTAATCAATATAAACACGATTTTAAAAATCTATTAGAAACATTTCCTATAGAGTAATTCAAATAAAAACCAAAATTGATATCATAATAGAGTACAGTTTAGTATAGGATTTGACTTATTATAATGAGTTATCTTTACCATATGTTAGGTCATAAAAACTTCTATAATAAATGGAAATTTATGCTAAACTGTGCACTGATAAGTATATCTTAGTAATTAGATTTCTTCTTCACATAGGTGTCTTTTTAACATTACTATCATATATAACAGTTTGATTTTTACAGGTATTAATAAAGCACATGAAATGGATGAATATTTGACTTTTCGATTATAGATATATTTCATAATGATTCTTATACTCGTTAACCTTAATAAGAATTTATTTAATTTATAGAAGTCTATGGTATATAAATTATTAAATCTTATTGACAAATAAAATAGATGTACGAACTTAAGTGAACTTTTGCATGTTTAATTAAAAAGAATACCTAAACAAAAAAAAAAGAAAATGAGAGAAACCTTGTTTCAAGATTCATATAAAAATACATTTTAAAATATAGAACAATCGTTGGTTGCCGTTATTATTCTTCCTTTCTTCGCACTAATTATCAGATAAATATTCAATATTTTTTTTTTATTTTCTGACATATTCATAGAAATATGTGTAGGTGAAAAGTGAGCGTGTCTGCATATGATTTAGAACTTGTGCATGACAAAAATGAGATAAAAAAGAATAAATATAAAGTATCAATTACTTTTTTCAGACGTTATCATTTGTGTATAAGATTATTATTTGAATGACAGTATGAAAACTTCATATTTTAGTAAGAAAAATCAATTGAAATTTAATATTTTTTGTATATATATTATTTGTTTTCTCTTTAGTTTTTATTTTTCTTTTAATTTTAATATTAATTCAAATAATATCATCATTTGAAATAATTCATAATAATGAATATGAAAATAAATTCGATGATATAAGAGATATTTCATCATTACCATATTATTCATCTTTATCATCAGGTAGTTTAACAAATGGAAAACAAAGAAATGATCCTGAATGTTTATCAAAAAATTTTCTTTCAAATTTATTTTATCGTAATAGACGAGCATCAATATCTCGTCCTTATTTTCGTCATTGGCGAGGAGCTCGTGATAATTCTCGTTATATATCAAAAAATTTATTAGCATTTTCACCTCGTTTAGGTAAACGAATATATGAAGATGATAATGAATTAGATATTTTTAATAAACAACGAGATATAGAAGAAGAAAATAATTTATCTCAACTTGATGCATTTCTTATTACTTTTGTTGGTCATTTACAAAGAAAACAAATTGATATTATTTATGAAGATTCAACAAAAATTTGTTTATTAAAAGGTGTTGATGATGATTCTACTCAAGATATTCTTGATAAATTCGATATGAATTCACATCAACAAGATATACAAGAAACACAAGAACGACAAGTAAAAGACAAACATCCATTTTTATTTCGCTATCGTCTTGGTTAATTAAAAAGAAAAATGAAAAGATAACATTCTAACTATCTTGTATTTTAAATGAATTTTAAAATAAGAGAAATAAACTGAATAGCATTATATACATACAGAAGTTCTCTATATTATTTGTTAATTAGAATGAATAAAGAAATGAAAGACAATAAAAAAAAAATATAACAAAAACCATCGTTTTTGAAATTTTAGGAGATTGTTGTATGTTTGTATACATGTTAATGAAGAGATTTAATTGGTAATAGT
The DNA here is from genome assembly GCA_022393335.1 of Macrotrachela quadricornifera. NCBI lineage: Eukaryota > Metazoa > Rotifera > Eurotatoria > Philodinida > Philodinidae > Macrotrachela > Macrotrachela quadricornifera. The sequence goes on from JAJEKB010019144.1 coordinate 5,045, forward strand.
TTCAATTTAAAAGGAGGCACTGCTATTATTTCCAATAGAAGACATAATGAATTTTATATCAAATGAAAGCTCGTCAAAAATAGGATTTATTGGTACTAAATAATGAAGATTATGAAAACTTTTTAAAAACTCATATTTTTAATGTGGAAGAAAAACACTCGAATTTTCAATAAAATGAGTTTTCTATTATTTTTACTCTGTCAGGCGTTTCGAAATATATTCATTCAATGTAATTTTTCATAATGCAGCCAATGAGTATATGTTCAAACATCCTACGTAAGAATACTAATGTAAAACAGCTGAATTTATTGTAAAAAAGATCATTTTTTCTTTATTAAAACTATAAACTATGTGGGTTTTTTGGCATATCGTTTAGACACTGTTCAGCTAGTTTTAACGCAAGAATTCTGTTTAAAAATATTCAAGAAAAACATTTTAGAATATTCTTCATGTCTGACTGATATTTAATTAAGAGAATTTTCATTAATGTTAGTTTTACATAATCTATATTTTAATAAAAACCTTCTAGATTTACTAATACTTTTACGATAAAATATAGCATATAGATAATAATTATTTATTAAACTATTGTCCTATCATAAACTTGTCAACACTTATTTTAATTAATAGATATGAATTTTATCGAATTTTAATATTACTATTGTTGATCTTAATGATGGTTTCATTTAGATATCATTATTGCTAATGTCTCTAATAAAATTATTGATATATTCTTTGCTAAAAATACTTTCAAATGAAGATACGACTGTGTCAAAATTAATTACCATTGATGATTTTCATAATGATAATCGATTACGTGTTGATATCGTCAATTATACATTAAACAACATCAGAATTCTTTTAAATAAAATTTCATATTGCAAAAATTAACTTTTTGAGAAAGTGTATATATTTATTTTCCTAATATCAATTTTTTCTCGTTAAAAAAGAGTCAAATATCCGTTTTATTATAAAAGATTTTTCATTTAAAGGATTAATTTACATCCGTTATTAAAGTTCTTTTTTTTGTCAGTGATTGCTTATTCGAATGTCAATATCGTATATAATTGAGTCTAATATTTCATAAATACAGTTGTCGCCAAAAAATTTCGTACATCTTGTAATGCAAATATATTCTTATATATAAATGTCGCTCTCAAGTAGTTTCGTATTGTGCGTTGATAACCTACCACAAGTACTATCGAATTGCATATTTCACTATTTTATTTATTTATCTTTAGAAGAAATAAGAGACAAACATATTTTTTCTAACTTAGCGTTTTACGATTGACTAGATATTTTTTATAATATGACTTGTGTGTTTGAGATGATTGTCGTGTTGTAAATATCAATTTAAACAAAAATGTTTACTTGGATGTAGATACTGTTTTGTGGTATATTCTCAATAAATTTTCTTTCATTTCGTTAATGGTTATTGTATTACTACATGGAATATATTGACTCATAGATTTTTCTCATTTTGTTATACTACGGACATGTGATCAGCCATATTCACCTCGGTGTTTAAATGAATTTATTTCACAATGAATATCAGGAGCAGATCGTACATCTTTATTCTAAAAATCCTCATATCTATATATGAAGATCATGTTTAATGTGGAATATAGAAAAAATAAAAAAATTCAAATTGATTTCTAATTAAAACCTAAAGATTATCTTTTTTGTTCATTTGATAAAAAATAATATATGAATCAAATGAGCAAAACTAATTTTTAAAATCAATGAAGTATACTTCAAAAAAAAAAATGCTCTCCAACAATATTATTGATGATGTCGCTTTTAACAAAAATCAAATAGCAGAGGCTGCTGCTTAGTAATCATTACATTTCAATGCCGGATGATCTGTACTTTTCGTTAAATTTAATCTGATTCGTCTTCGATCTATGACAAGGTAAAATAAACATATATTTTCACTTCTATGGTATCCATTTAATAAAATGAACATTAGGTTTATTTTACTAATATCTAGTCTTTCTAGATAACACGCAATATTGCGTGACATTATTAAAGAATTTATTTAATTATTAATCTTCTTATAAATATATATATATATTTAAAGAAATGTCATCTCGTCAAATTCCACCAAATACAACATCAACACCATTAATTAGTTCAAATGAAAATTATTCAAATAATGAAATATCAAATAAACAATTAAATGAACATGATCGAATACGTATGAAAGAATTTGGTCAATTATTTAATCGAAATAGTTCAATAAATCGAGCTTTACTTGAAGAACTTTTTCGTAAAGAACCATCAGAATATACTCAAACAGTTTATCGTTATGCAAGTCGTATATATCATTGTTTAAAAGAAGATCAAATAAATCCTGTATTAAAAGCATTAGCTGGTACCAAAGATGAACAAATACAAGTAAAAAAAACTACACTTGATGTACCAAAAATAGATTATGCAAGTGATAAACAAAAACGACGTACACTTAAATTAGCTTTTTCTGTTTTACGATGTAAGTAAACATATTTTAATGATAACACTTGAAAAACAAAAAGAAAAAAAAGTATTTTATAAGTTCTCTATTTGAGAATAAAAAATTAATGATGAAAGAAAATCCTAGAAGGAATAGTTTATTATGTAATCAAATTTTTATTCATCATGATAAAAAAAAGATAACAAATGATTACGTATTTATTTCACTTATTTTATATTAAGTCGTATTCATTTAATTATTACAAAGATAAATTTAGGAAACTTTGGTATTATTAATCATTATCATAATTTTAAAATGAAAGAATTTATTCTATAAATATTTGTAAATTGTAATATTTTTAATCAAAATTGTTTTTTTTGTATATTTAGATCAAAAAATTGTTGAAGAACTTTTAGAAGAAACATTATTCTTTTCAAATTATCCTGATGTAAATATTTTTATTTAATATTTAAATAGAAAAATACATTTTTTTTACAATAAATTTTAGTTAAAAGATGAATTAAGTCTTGTATCAACAATTCTTTATGATTATTTAAGTCGAAAATTTCAACCACGTGATGATCCAATTGATATTGATGATAAAGAAGATGTAACAAATAATGATCAATTAGTAACAACTATTGAAAATGCTATATTACAAGAACGAACTCGACTTGCTGCAGCATTAGCTCGTAATAGGTATAATATATATAATCTTTATTTTAATTATTCTATTTCACAATATTGAATATTACAAAATTAATTCCAGAAATTAGATCATCATGCAATATAAACAGTTTAATTGAATGTAATCAAGCTATCTCAATTGCCGGAATTGAGTAAAAAACGGAAATGCTCAAAATTTTCCTATGCCGTAAATACACTAATATACGGTCTATTAAATTTACCATATTTATTGGAGAGTTTCTAATTTCAAAACTAGGAAAAACTCGATCGATAACAATTAAATTTTTTATGCTAAATGGTGGTCGAGTTTCAAAGTGCAATAGAATTGGTTTTATAATGTTCAAAATGATTTATACACTTGATTTTTTTCAAAAAGATTGTCTACCCAATTTTCCACAAAACTTTTAGAAAAGAACTGTTTTATGAAATAACTATGAAGTGATATCTGATTAACGCTATAATTTTTATAAATTTAATGATTTTTACTTTTTCGCTGTTTTCAAATATACTTTCTCTTGTAGAGTTCAAAAGATGATATTTAAATACGATTTAAAGGTTCTATCAGTTAAACTCCTAACATAAGAAAAACAAAATTATGATGAATCTAATGGAAATTTTCCAAAAAGCAAGAAATTTTTTTTGAACTTCAAAATAGTATTCAAGTGTTAATTGGATAGAATTCCATAGTTATTCGTTGAAATAGCTGAAGAATTGCATAGGCTTTCTTTTGAAAAACTATCAAGTGTATACATCATAATTCGATAGAAATATTTGCAATATACTGAGAGATTCAGGTGTTCTTAATCATCTGTTACTTTCATATCATTTTAGAATAAAATCTCAAGCATTATCACTTGAAGATCTATTACCAGAAAATTTACGTGAAGTTCAACAACATTCAGCTGAATTACCAGTTTATGTTTGGGTGAATTTAATTAAAACTGAGTATATAATAATAATAGAAAATTTTCATTTTATTTCTGTTTCTAATATATTTATGTTTATATTTTTTTAAGTATGGAAACTGTAATAAAAATATTTGAAAATGATGAACAAATGCAACGTGTTAAAAACATTGGAGATATAACAAAACGAACATTTTGTATTGATTATCATTGTTCAAATTTATTTGTATTTCATTATTCACAAAAACAACGTATTACTAATCATTATCTTGTTCGTGATAATCATTTATTTTTACAAGATAAATCAAGTTGTATTGCTGCACATACAGTAAGAAAATTATTAACAAAAAAAGATAATATTTGTTTAGCATATATTAGTGGTGGTATGTTAAAATATAAAAAATGTCTTAACAAAAAAAAAAAATATTTGGTTTTTTTTTTGTATTTTTAAGGTTTACTTCTTCAACTTTTACTTGTACTTACTGATGAACTTGAATCAAAAATTTATGCATTTGGTGCTCGTACAGATGAAAATATTCGAGATATTCAAATGAAAATTAAAACATTAGGAGCAGTAGAAAAACGTAGATTATTTTAAAATTTCATTTTTTTCTTGTGTATAATTATATATATTGAATATAGGTGTGAAGATTTTTAAAGAACGTTTTATTGATATGAATTTTGATGAACTTAATATGGAAAATTGTAAAGTTATTTTATGTAATCCACCTGATTCTCGTTCCGCTCTTATACAACCACTTGATTTTCTTTATAATGAAGGCGAAGGTTTGATAATAATATTTTCAAAAACAAACAGAACTTTATCTTTATATTTCATTTTCATAGATGTTTCATTACTTAAACAATTTTCACAACCAACAGAAAATAAAAGTTATATTAAAGAATGTATACAACGTGAAACAGCTTATATGCGTCAAGCAATTCGATGTAAAAAAAATAAATAAAAAATACGAAATGAAATGATTAAAAATCTTTATCATATTTAGATCCATTAGCAAAAGGAATTGTTTATGTAACATTTTCAAAAAATAAATCTGAAAATGAAGAAATTGTTCATGCAACAATTAATGAACAAAATGAACAACGTTCACAACAAGTACAAAGAAAAGATATTGGTATTTATAAGTAAGAATTTAAAAAAAAATAATTTATTTTGAATATAATTTTAATTATTGCAAAATAATTCAAAGATTTTACAACCAAGAAATAGTCGAATATATCGATTTCGGGGCGAATACACATATCTCCCCACTTCATCAATTGATCCAATTCGATTAATTAGCCGCCGAGGAGTTCATTAAAAGTATTCCCAGACCAGTAGTTTAAAAGTTAGCTTGTATTTGTCCCATATTAATCTATCGTCTTTGCCTTCATTTGTTATATATATTCATCATTTTCTATCTGTAAAAAAAGTAAAGTGTTTTTTTGAAATTAAAACTGATACATAAGAAAAAAGGTCCTCTCTAGCCTTACCATGATGGATATGAAATACGAATATGCCTTCACTAGTAATAAAAAAAAATCAATCCAATTGCTCGAATTGTATTAGAGATGTTTGATTATAAGACTTTCGAACCTTATGTGTATGATATAGATCATTTTCTTTTACAGTTCGTATTTGATTAATTATATTTCTCTTTTAAACAAATTTCGAAATATCTTGAAACAACTAATAATATTTATTTCTAGAATATCACCACCAGTACTTCCTATTCAATATGGTATTCGAAATGAACTAATGCCAATTCTTCGTCAAGGAATTTTTATGCAATTTGAATCATCACAAAAAATGAATGGTGTTTTTGTTGCTTTATTATTACGTGAAGTAATATTTTATATATTTTTTATAAAAATATTTCTATTCATATTTTCTTATAATTCTTAGCGTGAAAAACGTCGTTCAACTATACCAAAAAAGAAAACTGATGATCATGATTCTGATTCTGATAATCAACAAAAAGTAAAAAAAGATCAATATGGTTTTAATTTTGAAACTGAAGCTCGTGCTGCACATCGTCGACATCAACAACAACAACAACAAACAATTAAACCTCAACGTAAAAGTACAACACCATCATCTAATCGACGTTCAAAATCAAGTGCAGCAATAACACGTGATATTGCTAATACATCATCAACACAACATGAATCAATACCTATTACTCAACCAGTTAATACTGAACCAAAAGTATTAACACTTTCAGAACGATTAGCATCAATTGGACGTATTACAAGTACATTAGATACAAATGAAAATGAAACATCAATAAATAACGAGTCTGTACAAACAAAAAAATAAACTTTTGGTTTTTGTTTTTGTTTTGTTTTTTTTTATTATTATGAGCTTTCACTGAGCTGTTTGTATAGTCGAGCTTTGCACGATATATTTCCTGATTCTTTGTGAAATTTCTTTTTATATTCTTGCTTTTTCTTTTAATTGGCTGGCTTAGAGCTTACTTTTTCATATGAAAAATGTTAAAAGATGCTTTATATAATAATCTCATGAAAAAAAAAATACAAATACAAGAAATAAAAAAAGCAAACGTATTCTTTTTATTCAATAAAATTAAAATATACAAAAAAGAAAACTTATTTTTCTAGTTTTAATAATTATTTACATCAACAAAATATTATTCCAATTCAATTTAATTCACAATTTCAATGGTGTGTTGTTTATTTCATTATTTTTTCTTTTATTTAAATAATTTCTTTTTTTTTTCTTTTCAAAATTTAAAATAAACTCAGGTCACAAACTATTCTTACTAATATTAATAAATCAATACCAGAAAGAAAATTAGTTTATCAAGATTTATCTATTTTATTAAAAGAAAATGAAGAATTTTATTTAAATAAAAAAAATTATCAAGCAGATAATATTTTATTCATACCATCATCTAATATATCTATTCTACATAAAATACCAACATTTTCTACAAATAATAAACATCAAAAAATAATTCGTCAATATTCTTATAGAGAATCTTTAGCAAAACGATATCGAAATAATTCGACATATAATAGTATTCCTATTAAACAATGCAAGTTAGTATAGAGATAATATAAATTATTTTGTTGTTGTTTTATTTATTCATATAGAATTACATTAGAAAATTCAAAAGAAATTATTCAACGTTGTCGAATATGTAAACTTAGTTATCGATCTGTATGTACACATTATAATAATATTGATTATTGTATTCAAAAAATCAATACAATTACATCGAAAAATAATATTCGACAACGAATACAAAAATTTTCTAATCATTATCAATTAAAAACTTCTATAAAAAGAATTTAAATATATTTTTCTCAAAATATGTTATTCACTTTGAATAATTTCGTATGTTTCATATCTCTTCACTATCTAAACGATAAAAGTCAAGCTTTACGTCAATCTAAACGAGAAAAAAAAATCAGTTTTTCAACTTGACAACTTCGAATTTTTACCTTTAATAGTTAAGATTTGACTTAAATATCGGCTTTTTACTATAAAATCAAAATTTCAGAATTTTTGGATTAATCATTCTCAAGATGAGTCTGTCAATATAAACACGGTTTTTTATGGATATTATAGTATGTATGAATATTTTGAAAACATTATATCTCGGAAATGCTTAGTCCAAAAATTCTGAAACTTTGTAGATGAACTACTCTAGTTGAGGTCTTCATATGGACAAAGTTTCATGTCACAACTCGAAACTTTGTTTTTATAGGAAAAATAGGGTTTCATAGAAAACCTATAGTAAAAAACCAATATTTCAGTCAAATCTTAACTTGAGCCCATATCTTCTTAGGCTTTTTCTAGTTTATATATTCTCTACTGATAGACAAAATTTGGACTCAATAGCTTTTTGACACCATAGGAGGCTTCCTCGTGAGATACAATTTCTTTCAAAATTGCATTATGATTGGTTGATCAATAATAAAAATAAATTCTTACATTAGAGAATTATAAAATATTTCGATGATTATTATAATAACGTTATTTAAAACGCCAAAAATAATAATAATAATAATACTAAAGAATTAATTTTATTATATATTCATGTTATTAATAAATATTGTTTCCAATTAAAACTGTTAAAGTAAATAATGTTTGCAATTAGGATATAATCAAAATATCAGTTTAACTGATTGATTCAATACTGTATCTTGCCTAATAATATTTTATTGTTTTATAAAAAAAAAAATAATTATTTGTAAATCGATACTATGTTTTATTTATAAGTAAATATCATGTAAACTTTGAAATATGAATAAAAGGATCTTTTATATTATGAAAACATTGATTTTTTTTTTCTTTTTCTTTTATATACAATAGAATTTCATTTTTAATGAGTTAATTTAAAACGTGACACATTTCATTGTCGGTCGATTTTATTTCATAACCAAAAAATTTTGTTTCATAGCACGTATACTAATTATCCAAAAGAAATAAGAGTGAAACAACACACCTGCTTGCTTTTGTCAATGATCCTAATTGACACATCATGTGCCTTAAGCCAACAATCATTAGTATATAATATATTCTATATTGAACAGTCCCACCCACACCTGTATGTATATATTTATTTGTTTGTTTGATGCGACGGCATTAAGAAGAAAATAAAAAGTAGAAGCGGATATCATTTAGTTTATTTTCACACCTACACGTTCGATTTTTTTTTTCTGCAAAGAAGAAACACACACACACATATATATATGTTCACGAAAAAAAAACAACAAAATGGCTATACGTTTACAAGTACAAACAAGCAAATAATTAAATTGTTGTGTTTTTTTTTATGTTTGATTTAATTTTTCTTTTAACATTTTTTATTGTACAACACCAATAGCAGGTGTTGATTTTGGTGATGGTAAATCATGTTGTTTAGTTGTATGTTCGCGTGCCTTAAGTCGAAGTGTAGCAATACTACTTGTACGACGATTTTCATCTGTATCAACACGTGTAACAAAACTTGTTATTGATGATGTTTGTTGTTCAGATGATTTTTCATTTGAATTACTTATTGAACGTTTACGTTTTTTGCTTGATAATGATATAGTATTATTATTATTATTATTATCATTACTGTTCGTATCATTATGTTGATTTTTTGTTTCAATTATTGATTCTTTTTCATTTTC
>JAJEKB010019150.1:0-13817 GCA_022393335.1 Macrotrachela quadricornifera
AACTTATGTGTTAATTGTATTTTATATATAATAATACTTGTGTATGAAAAACACGAATATGTATGAGGTTTAATTCAATATGTAATAAATGAAAATAGCGTAGAATCTCTCAAATAGTGAATGTTGTTCATAGTTGCATAATATTTTCATTATTTCTGATTTCTATACTTTGTCTTGTTTAAATATCTGTTAAAAGTTTTGTGTTTGGTTGAAAATGATCGTCTGAGATCGAAAATTTCCACATTCATTGAATCAAATTAAACTTAAAACTATTTCTACATTACTTTTATTTATCATATATTGAATCAAAATCTCATGCATATTAGCCTTTTTCATACATGATGGTAAGATTTTTTTCGCATTTTTTTCGAAAATTTTCTTCTTTATTTTGTAGCTTAAAGAATACAACTAATTTACAACACTGTATGTACCATAGCTATCCATGACCTGTCGCTAACACTCTGACAGGGAAAGAATTCTGTATCCGTATAAGTCTCCGGACTTTTGGTTCAAGAAGTTGACGAGGTCCATTTTAGAGTTGTTTTCGTCGTCAAGCTTTTTCCCGCGCAAATGATTAGAAAGAGAATAGAACAGATGATAGTTCGTGGAAGTCAGGTCTGGAAAATAAGGTGGATGTAGAATTGTAACTCATTAGAGTTTCAACAATTTTTCACACATTGACTTTGCAATGAGATGATTGCCGTTGATATTTAAAAAAATAAATTCTATCCTGATTCTCTTGAAGTTTTATTGCAACTCGTTCCATTTTCTGACAATATAGATCAATAGTGATGGTTTAGTTAGTTGAAAAAAGTTCTCAGTGGATAATTTCTTTTACTCCTCACTAAATGCTCCAGAGCCAAAAACAAGGCAATATTTCGCCATCTCGATTCGTTTCGCTTCGTTAATGTTGCACCTCACATCGGCTCGTTATCAATTTTAAAAGGTTCGCTTCGCCTCGCTTCACTTCCGTTTCTAAAAATGTCAGTAAAACCACTTCTAAAAATGCCATGTTTATTATAAATATGATGTAGTTTTGCGATGTTGACCATCTGTAATGCATGAGATTTTCAGTACTTTATGCTACATAATTCTTTTCATTAATAAGGAGTGAAAATGTACTAATACAATAAAAGAATACAAAAATTAATGAATAGTAATTTGGAAGTGGCTATATCCACACAAGTGTATATACTCAAGTGGCTATATACACATAGATAGGTATAACAACCTGGTATATATGAAATCATTATAATCTTATATATATGTCCGAGGCCAATCTAAGATTCGCCTAGGCCATTCTGAGATCCAAGTTTGGACTAGTCCATTCTTGTATCTAAGTTTCGCTTAACATTTTTCTAGGCCAATCTCAAAACTCACTAAAATTGTGAGTGCAATCCGAGATTCGCCTGTTTTTTCAAGTTAATCTAAGTTTGACCTAGTCCATGCTGAGATATTTTATTACTTGAGGTCAATCTAAGATTCGCCTAGGTAAAAACAGAATAGAGTATTTAATAACTCAAGCGACATCTGACTTTCATAAATAAAGTGCGTAGAAGAGTGAAGAATAATATTGACATTAACAAAATGGAGACTAAAGTCCTTTATTTCTAACATATTTCTACACCATATGGAGTTTTTATTGGCATACATTGAGTAGAGCTATTGCTTACTTTTACAAGCGCCTGGGTGAATTTATTTTGGGAGACGTATTTGGGAGAAAGATGGGCTGATGAGCTTGATGCATTCTTTCAGAAATTTTGCTGAGAATATTTTAGTTCCTTGTTCTTTAAGCTTCAAAATATTTCTTTTAAAAAGTTCTGTTTGAAGTATCAGAACAAAAAATTAGATTTCGTCTTTCTCTCATGGAAAAATCTCGAATACGTCCTTGATTATACCTTGCTTTGCTGAAACAACAGATACAATTGATAGTGTTACAAAACTAAAATTCCAACACCCTGCTTACAAAAATTTCATCTGAATCAACTTACTCTACACCAACGAGCTGACAAAACTTAGCAGTGGGACCCATAAAAAGGTTTTTGGTATATCATTTATCGATAATTGCACAAGCACACGCAAGGTTTTTAAGTGTAAACCTACATCTCATTCACAATGTATGACTCTCGTTTTCATTCTTTCGAATTGTTCTACACTTAAAACAAGTATCATTCGATCACTGAAATTCAGCTGTCTTGTTTGACAAATTTATCCTGTTTTGACTTAGGCGAATCTTAGATTGACCTCAAGTAATAAAATATCTCAGCATGGACTAGGTCAAACTTAGATTGACTTGAAAAAACAGGCGAATCTCGGATTGGACTCACAATTTTAGTGAGTTTTGAGATTGGACTAGGCCATTCTGAAATCCGAGATTGGCCTAGAAAAATGTTAAGCGAAACTTAGATACAAGAATGGACTAGTCCAAACTTGGATCTCAGAATGGCCTAGGCGAATCTTAGATTGGCCTCCGACATATATATGTCGTATCGAAGTTAGCACTTTTATCGAAGTTATAACTTCGACAGAGATTTTATCGAAGTTTAAACTTCGACAAAATTCGCCATCGAAGTTAGCGCTTCGACAAAGAAGAGTATCGAAGTTATAACTTCGATAAGACAGGATATCGAAATTACGACTTCGACAAGATACAAAATCGAAGTTGCCGCTTCGACAAATTTCGCCATCGAAGTTACTGCTTCGATAAAAATGTACTTGTCGAAGCTACAACTTGGATAAAATGAGTTATCGAAATTATTTTTGCTAGAGTGGCGATTTTCTCCCTATGGCTGTGAGTCGAAGATGGTATCTAAAAGACCACAAAGAACACTAGATTATTCATTTACAAACAAATACACGATCTTTAACACTGTAACCGAACGAATAAAAATCATCAAGATGCACGTGATGGTCAAAAGTGGCAAGCTGGTGATTTTCTACAAAATTCAAGTAAAACACAAAAACTAGATGACTTGAGTGTTGGTGATAATGTGGTACGTGTCCCTATATTGTACTTTGTGAAATCTATATTTGTGTGTTCAGTTGGTACCTATGCCTAATGTTGATCATGGTCCAGCTGATGCGCGTAATGTACTAGGTGTTACAATGAACGTGAAACATGGTAAATATCAATTAGATACAGCAAATGGTATTCTATATGATTATTATTCTTATAATCAATTATTCAAAGCACCAGGTTCCGCAACATTATTTGTGGAAAATGCTCTCAATGAAGCACTAAAATCATTGCGAGAAATTGTTAGACATCAAAATATTATTGGTGGTCAAGGAATGTTCAGATATGATTGTAAAGGTGGTTGTAAAATAAACAGATATAAATGTAAATAAGCGAAAGTCTTATGCAACTCACGCTGTCATCATTCAGGAATGTGTAATAATAAATAATAAAAAATTAGAACATAGTTGAATCTATCTTTTCAATGTTTGAGATAACTTCGACGATTCATTTCATCGCAGTTGTAACTTTGACAAGTACATTTTTATCGAAGTAGTAACTTTGATGGCGAAATTTGTCGAAGCGGCAACTTCGATTTTGTATCTTGGCGAATTTTGTCGAAGTTGAAACTTCGACACGACATATATATAAGATTATAATGATTTCATATATACCAGGTTGTTATACCTATGTATGTGTATATAGCCATTTGACTATATACACTTGTGTGGATATAGTCACTTGACTATGTACACATATATGGATATAGCCACTTCCATTTTTTAAAAGCCTTTTTTCAATGAAAAACATTATTTGAAAAAATTCAAAAACTAATGATACTATTCGATTCACAAACCCTGAAATCCTTTGCTAAAACTTTATAAGACATCATTGCTTTCTTTAAAAATGCCTTTTTTAGTGAGAAAAAGATATGAAAGTATTCAAAAGCTAATGATACCGTTCGATTCTCCAACCCAGAAAGCCTTTGCTGAAACTTTATGAAAAATCGCCACTTTCTTTAAAAAAAGGTATTTTTTAGTAAAAAAATCACTTGAAAGATTTTAAAAACTAATGATACCATTCGATTGTTGGCCCGAAAACCTTTCTTGAAACGTTAAGATTGAATTTTTTCAAAGTGAAGATTTCTTTTTGTTTTCTCTTGGAACATGTTTTTTTGAGCTTTGACCTTTGACCTACCACAAAAATACACATACACACCAACACAAAAGCATTTCACTTTTTTCTGTGTTATCCTCACTTCTGTCAAAGGAAAAAGAATTAGAATTTTTTTTCTAAACGATGATTCAATGTTCCCATATTTCCATGTCACAAAAATTAATAAAATAAAAAATAAAAAAGCTAAAATTTTTTTCGAATCAGTTATTCAATATCATCATACTCCCATTTAAAAGAAATTAACATATATTTCTAATTATTCATAAGCCGAACATACTAATATTATTATTCTTTATAAATCGAACACCACTTTTTTATATTCTAATCTTGAACTAACTCATAAAAATGCACCAATCACGTGATACGCCAATAACTCTTTCACTTGAACATTTCGATACTGCTAATTTCACTAGCCACAAATCTATTCTAAACTCAACTAGATCCCAAAATCAACCGCAACATATGCAATTGTTTCCTTTAAAACCTAAGAGAGGAAACGTCACAAAATGTTTTTAAATTAGTTGATCGTTATTTGTTTTAAATTTTTTCTATATGTGTGTGATGATAATGTTTGATTTGCACTTTATTTTAATTTGATAAAGAAATAACAAGTAACGCTCGTCAACGGTGACTCGCTTAATCCTCGACTGAATTCATTCAATTTCTTTTCGAAATCATTGTCAGATGATTTATCAATAAGTGTGGTGCTATAGTCACCTCAATTTGAACAAAATTTTCACATTTTATGATTTCCAAAGGTAAGACTATCAATTTCAAATTCGAAAAATACCAAGCATCCGCATTTTCTTCATCGTAGATAACTAGAAAAGGTATCCACTGCAAAGAGAATATGGTCAAAGTTTTGCATATTCCACCCGATTTTTTCTGCTGTACATAACACGTCTTCTACAGGACTGTACCCCGCTGTGGTTGAGCCATCTGCAACAGAAATTTTCCCGTCATCCATGAAACCTCTATGACAGGACTTTTACCGGTATGCGTCAGGCATCTTTAACAGGATTGCTCCTGCTATACGTTAGGTATTCGCCATAGAACTGTTCTCGCCGTACGTGATACCTCTTTCATAGGACTTTTTTCATCGTACCTGGAACCTCTGCCACAGAGCTTTTCCCGCCATCCGTGGGGCATCTTTTGCAGAGCTTTTCCCGCCGTGCGTGGGGCATCTTTCACAGAACTTTTCCCGCCGTGCATAAGACAACTTCAGTGGGACTCTTCTCATCGGGCTCAAGCTGACACACTAACTTGCATCCACTTTGGGCACGATCACTTTCAAAATTTCATTGAACTGCGTCATCTGATTAGAAAATGAATAAAATCACAGTCTCTTACGACTTGGATGAAGTTTCACCCACGCCTTCCTTTCTCACCCTCAATCACTGGCGACTGTCATTAGCGCACTCAAGGAACTGATGCGGATAGTTCCGTGACGCTATCTTTCACGATGACTAAATACATACCGAACTGACTTATCAGAATCTCGATGTGAATTGATCGCGATGAAATTTCACGCAGCCCCTTCCACGCACCCTATTTGAAGGTTCTAACCTCAAGATGACTTTCCTCAGAAGCTAAGGAAGTAGTGTGGAAACTTTTGTGACGCTAGCTATCAAACGAATTGAATGCATAGGGAACAGACAAACATTCTTCTTTAAATATATAGATACGTCATCGTTGTGAGTCAAGAAAAACAACAAATACGTTGTTTCTGTGAGTCATAGAAAACCAATGGATACAATATAGTTGTGAATCAAGGAAACACTTGTATACATTTTTTTCTCTTATAACCTATTAGAAACCTTCGATTTTCGCATTTAGACCAAAGAACCATCGATACAAAATGATTAATCTTAGAATCATAGAAAATTCGCTAAATTTCTGAAAAATTCATGCAAATTTCATTGCTGTATGACATGGGTGAAATTTTACCTAAACACCCCATCCTACTCCTATTAATGGTAGCAGCACTCTATAAGGCTACCACTTCATTCAGAAAGGCATCGTGGGAAGTTTGGTAGTGTTAATTAAGACACTACGATCTAGGGTGAGATTTCACCCACACTCCCGCACCCACCTCACACCCTCGGTGGGTGACCCCGCTATGACCTTCCTCCGGGTCTGGGGATGCACCATGGAAAGTTTGGTGACGCTAGCTCTTACAGGGATCGAATGCATAACCAACAGACAGACATTCTTCTTTATATATAGATAATTTTGGCTTTTATGGACCATGAATAAAATGCTGACATTAGTCGCTTTGACTACTGTTGGTGTACTTTTTTTCAAAAATATCCTACACTTCGTCGAAAGTTGGACGCAAGAGGAGATCATGTTAACCTTGTGCATGAATGATAGATTGCTTGTCAGAGTCTCTACAAGGTATCATTTACGACTAGTGAATACTCTCACCGTATCTTCTTCTCAACCTAATTTTCTAACTATGTTACGATTAAACCAATTTAATTCTCAAATCGTGAGAATCTGTAGATATTTAATAGGATCATTTCTAATCAGGAATCATAAAACGCAAACGAAAAGAGAAGCAAAAAACTGAAGCAAAGAAAAAAATACACAAGTACAATTTATTGAAGAAATCACGTGTGACGATAGAGACTTAGTTTTCCATTTTGTGTACCAACCCTTTCAAATATGTCCCTTTGTTTCCAAAAGAAGCACATTGTTAGATTCCGTAAATCATGCAAACCGTTGTAAGTTTCCCAAAACATCTTTTTTGTTTTGAATGTCAACCCTTCAAACGAGCGGCTAGTCGTTCGTCGGCACCCCTCCGGAGCGTCACTCGTGACTAGTCGCTCCATTATTTGTCTGCTTCATTCAACAACTAATAGTTCGATTTCGTTCACAATTCAAGAAAATCATGCCTGACTGTGTACCAACGGTTATGAGGTTTAGAATAGAACTTCAGACGCAAAGCTCAAAAACTAAATCTATTTTACGTAGTCTTTATGGTAAAGTACCTTCTGTCGAACTGAATGGAATATTACGGTAATCTTTGACTATTATTGTTTTTGAAACTATGTTTTTAATGGAATTTATATCAATTACTGTCCGTCGTGCATGATAAATTGACCCGAAAAAAATAGAAGCATCTCAATTTATTAATTTTATGCTCATTTGCGAAATATTTCATGAGCAATAGATCATCCACGTCTGATAGGTAGGCTTTCGCTTATGAATTGACTTAGACACTGTCAAAAACTAATGATTTGTATGTAAATAAGAGATGATCTAAAAGTTGCGAAGCGATATATAGATAACTCTTTAGTGTAAATTTAATTTATGGATGATTATCACGACCAAATTTTCTAGATAAGTGCTTCTGTATATGTCTGAATGCAAGATAAGTTGCCGAAGTCCATTGTGGATTTATTGAATGCATTTACAGGACAAGTTACGCTAGCAGTTAAATAAGTAATGAAAGGAAAATACATACTAATATATCAGGAAAAACCAATTAGAAAATGATTACTCTGTCAATCAGCGAGAAATAAATAGAATATATCTCGACAACCAAGGAAAAATAACACTTCTATTCAAAATGCCGGAATGAAAGACACAAAATTTGTGTGACAATTGACTAATATTGGAAAAAAATTACAACTTTTCCAGCATTCTTCATCTAAGACATGTTACATTCCTATAATGAACTGAAAAAGATGCAAAGGCTGCACATTTAAGTCTATTCGGAACTGTGCTAAAATGTTATGTATATATCCCTCTATCAAACTGGTGCTTAGCTTGAGAGAAAAATCTTTGATTCACAGGAAAATAATTCTCGTTGAGCATATCGAAGTTCAAGTTTCGTTGGCAACTATCCATTATAAATTTAATTTCGTCATCTTTCTTAAAAAGTTGCATTATATTGAAATTTTTGAATATCAGAATCTCAATGAAGTCTTTTCGAAATATCTGATAGATTCTCTACAGACCTTCTCTGTGAGAATCCCTGTTAAATTCCACAAACGAACGACTAGTCGTTTCCACTGTGAAATACAAAAGTACCAGAGCGAAACATTTCATAAACTCACGACTGGATATTGAAAACAACGCGGAGAAGTACACAAGTAAGAGTACAAACTTATCTGGACTCTGATGTTCTTTTGACTGTAGCACAAACAATCAGACACACAACCTCTTTTTAGTTTTTTCCATATGATCCTCCCTTCATTCAAGAAAATGTTTGCATCCTTGAGGACCAGTACGTTTGTATTCCTCATCGCCGAAAAACATATCGCCGAAAGGGGAGATCGCCGAAAATTGCGCCGAAACCAAAGATTATCGAAACAAAGATCAGCAAAATAGAGATTGTCGACATACAGATCACCGAAATAAACATCGCCGAACTTTCTCTGATTATTTATATGTGCGATGGCCTTTGTAGCAACCGATAATTTTAGTATCTTGGCATGAATCTATACATACAAACAGCGGGTACATTCAGCGATGATATCAACAATATTCGACCCTATTCAATCTTCCCCCATCAGCTACGATACCTTGTCTGAATCCAGGTGGAACAGTCTAGATTTCACTAACGGAAAAGATATCTAAGAAACTCATTTACATTAAAATATATATATATATAATTCCTAAGTTAAAGTAAGAGAATTCTTACTAAGCTCAGTTACGGAATTTTTTCCTAAGCTAGCTTAGGAGCTTTCTTTCTAAGTTAAATTAGATATCACATTATATTTATTTTCTATCATCAAGGTAGAAAGATTTTTCCTAAGTTAAGATAGGAATTTTTTTCCTAAGTTACGTTAGATACTATGTTATATGTATTTTATATTATCAAGTCAGGAAATTTCTTCCTAAGTTAGGTCAGGAAAGGACGGGGGCGTATAAGAACACGAATCGGCCCATCCTTAAATTCATCGAAGATCTATACCAAACGATGCAGAATGAGACGGCGAATCTTTCTATCTCATTTTCATTTCATTTGGGACATCAATCAGTGGTTTCCATTGGACCATTTCAAACTTGATTTTACCTTGATTTTAATTTAATTTTCACTGCAGAGCAATGTTGAATGAAGACAAAAGGGTAACATAAAAATGTGCTCGTAAGCTTGAAAATAGTCTCGTTTGAAAGAGAATGAAAATCTGCACAAACCTTTATATACACCATCCTTAGAAAATAAATATAACTTAAACCTATGAGGCAAAAATGGTACTCCTATCAGCATTTTGGTGCCCCGATATCGATATTGACACTACAAAGATCAACAAAAATCTCTTTACAATGAAATTTTAACTATATGATTCGACGCACTTTTTCACGCGCTACAAAATGGTATAGTTTCCATGTCTTGATTTTTCTGGCCAAAAATTTTCACAAAGACCAAACTGTCCAAAATGAGTGGATATATACTACCCAAATACTAAAGTCATCACTGGGGATTCATAAAAAACCTTTTACAATGAAGTTTGATCTATATGGTTCGATGCAGTTTTTCACGCGCTACAAAATGGTATAGTTACGATGTCTTGATTTTTCTGCCCAAAAAGTTTGAGACAAGAGAAAGCTTTCAAAATAGAATATGGTGTTTCCAAGTTGTGTTTCATGTTGTGTTGGATGATTCGAATTTTTTGGAAATACAGTGGTGGGATTCGGTCTTTAAGGGCTATGCCAGAAAGAGCTTGGTCACAAAGATATGCTCAACAAAATATGAAGCTGTTTGGTAGGATGACTATGGTTGTTTTTGAAGTTTGCCTTAGTCATCTCTTTTCTTTTCCTCCTTTTTCTTTTCTCTACGTCCGTTTGACAAAGATCAACGGTATATAGATTCATATATGTGTATGTGTGTTTATTTAGAAATGTAGCTGGATATACAGATAAAGAACGTATATCGTTCAATCTAAAGGGTGTTCGGAAAGTCACTTACCAAAAAAAAATTTGAATATCTCCCTTACGGCTCGAGCAAACGAGCTGATATTTTTATCAACGATAGAGGCATGTTCAAGCTTCAGATTCATAAAGACATGTCTGGAGAAATTCTTTGTTAAGTATAACGGGTTTTTCTTTTATCCGTGATAAGGTAAACATTTTTTTTGTTGAAGTCATTCATGGTACGTAACAAAGGTTTTCTCGAACCTTGTCCGTATGAATTTAAAGTGTCAACATGCCGCTATTATGGGTAAAAAAATCAGTTTGTTTGGTTGAGGTGTACAAGCAATATTCACTTTTTTCTTGGTAAGGTGACTTTTAGCTCACCCTATTCCTATCTGTGAGAAAGTAAAATCTTTTTGTTCAAACCAATAACGATACTTAATAAAGAATTTCTCCAGACATGTCTTTATGAATCTGAAGCTTGAACATGCCTCTATCGTTGATAAAAATATCAGCTCGTTTGCTCGAGCCGTAAGGGAGATATTCAAATTTTTTTTTGGTAAGTGACTTTCCGAACACCCTTTAGATTGAACGATATACGTTCTTTATCTGTATATCCAGCTACATTTCTAAATAAACACACATACACATATATGAATCTATATACCGTTGATCTTTGTCAAACGGACGTAGAGAAAAGAAAAAGGAGGAAAAGAAAAGAGATGACTAAGGCAAACTTCAAAAACAACCATAGTCATCCTACCAAACAGCTTCATATTTTGTTGAGCATATCTTTGTGACCAAGCTCTTTCTGGCATAGCCCTTAAAGACCGAATCCCACCACTGTATTTCCAAAAAATTCGAATCATCCAACACAACATGAAACACAACTTGGAAACACCATATTCTATTTTGAAAGCTTTCTCTTGTCTCAAACTTTTTGGGCAGAAAAATCAAGACATCGTAACTATACCATTTTGTAGCGCGTGAAAAACTGCATCGAACCATATAGATCAAACTTCATTGTAAAAGGTTTTTTATGAATCCCCAGTGATGACTTTAGTATTTGGGTAGTATATATCCACTCATTTTGGACAGTTTGGTCTTTGTGAAAATTTTTGGCCAGAAAAATCAAGACATGGAAACTATACCATTTTGTAGCGCGTGAAAAAGTGCGTCGAATCATATAGTTAAAATTTCATTGTAAAGAGATTTTTGTTGATCTTTGTAGTGTCAATATCGATATCGGGGCACCAAAATGCTGATAGGAGTACCATTTTTGCCTCATAGGTTTAAGTTATATTTATTTTCTAAGGATGGTGTATATAAAGGTTTGTGCAGATTTTCATTCTCTTTCAAACGAGACTATTTTCAAGCTTACGAGCACATTTTTATGTTACCCTTTTGTCTTCATTCAACATTGCTCTGCAGTGAAAATTAAATTAAAATCAAGGTAAAATCAAGTTTGAAATGGTCCAATGGAAACCACTGATTGATGTCCCAAATGAAATGAAAATGAGATAGAAAGATTCGCCGTCTCATTCTGCATCGTTTGGTATAGATCTTCGATGAATTTAAGGATGGGCCGATTCGTGTTCTTATACGCCCCCGTCCTTTGATAGTTTTACTTAATGCATCTATGACGAACTGTAAAATACAGGAAATCGATTATTGTTCCAGATTATACTATTATTAGCATAGAGCCAAATGCTCTTGATTACCTCTATGTATATCAAAGTGTATTGATAGAAGTATTAGATTAATTACAAGGTTCATATGATCATTCGTCTTTGCATATTAGAGCCATCTTTATTATTAAACAATGAATATGATTCTCTGCACTTATTAGAAGAACAAAATATGTTTCTGTACCCTATGAACTATGCTCTACAAAATAGTAATAATGAATTGGTGAAATGATGATTTTGAAGTCATAGTGAGTGAGGTTATGCGTTACGCGTTTTTGCTGATATAAGAGAACATAATGTTTAATAAAAATCTGTAGTCGACGAAGGAAATACCCAGAATGAAATGAAGATATAAATGATCTATTGAGGATGCGTAGGATGTATTAGCAGTACACACGATACCAACGACTCATTGGCGATACATACGATACCAAAAATCCGGCGATCCCACGATCCGCTTTTTCCCCCTTGGATATCACACTATTTCGCAGTGCTTCTGTTTTAGTCTCAAAGGATAACTGTTACACGAACTCGACGAGTTTGTTCTCTTCACTTTTTGTAGAGATTTTCACAGCGCATCTTTAAAAAGAATTCGATTTTACAGAATTTTTCTACTTTGAGAGATCTGCAAAATAGTCAAACTTAATGTCTTTCTAAATAATAGGGTATTGCATCATTTCACAGTGCTTCAATTTTAGCAGTGTAAGAAAAGTATTACACGAACTCACTGAAAATTTTCATCGCTGTTTTTGTAGAGAATTTCACGATACATTTGTTAAAAAGATTTCAACGTTATAAGATGTATCCGTGCAGAAATATTTTCAAAATAGTAAATGTTGTAATCATTTTGACTCACTAGGTATATGACGAACAAGAGGGGAAAACACTAGACATATATAAGAGGATTGATAGACCAATGTGCATAAAAGGGAGACAGAGAAAGATGCTAATGCATTAGTCACTACCTAACGCGTTCCTTTACGGTCGAGAAAAATTATAGAACAGTAAAATGCGAACGATATCTCATAAATCGATTTTGTGGTGTTTATGCAATCTCGAGAGCTCCTAATTTGGGCTGACGACCTATAGATTTCTATGATGTTGCGACCAAGAGTCTCCCACAATTCTACGACCAAAAATGAGGTTGCACAAAACTTGATAATTCAAAACTATTTTTTTTACCCAAAATCGTGGCAACTTTTTGTTTTACAAGACATGTGGCGTAAAGCTAATTTTGGTTAATTCAGTTACAACTAGGATGGGACCTTAACTTTAAAAGCTCTTTAACTTTAATGTTAAAGTTAAAGTACAGGGTGGCGCAAAAGTCACTTTACCCAAAAAAGCTTGAATATCTCTATTACGGTCAGGGTTGCCAGATGAAAAAGTTGTAAATCGGAAATTTTCCATCTCAATTCAGAAAAATTCAGAAAAAATATCCATTAAATTCGGAAAAAAATTCAGAAAGCTGTTATTTAATTTTGCAACGCTTAAACTAATTCTTTTCTGTTGCAAAAAGCAACTTCTCTTTTCAGTTATCACCTATTTATATAAACTTCATCAATAGTAAAAAGAATACACTCAATATACAACTACTAGAAAGCATTGTTTTCGAGAAAGAATACAATTAGTACAAGAAAAGCAACACAAAGTAAATTATCTATACATATACACGGCTCAAAACACTAATCGAAAAAACTGAAGTTCATTCATCAAGAATGCGTTTTTTTTAATAAACTTTTCGTTCAAAACTATTTGTTTCAATAAGTCTTCTTGAGTTAAAATAAATTTAAAAACATTTTTACAAGGAACATCAGAATTCATATTTAACTTTAGTTTCTTTGAGATAGTGTTGCTTCGAATAACTTCTCATAGAAATAAGAAATTGATTTCAACTATTTTCAAAGAAGTTAGAGTAGATTGAAGACCATGTTTATCATACCATATGACTGTCCATAGAATGAATTATCCAATGATTACAGGAAATTAAAGATGGCGTAGTGACAGCTGATAAAAGTCATGGTGAAACATTTAATACGAGAAAAACTTAGAAAAATACTGCGATGCAGAAAAATACGGAAAAATCTCAAAAAATCAGATGAATTCAGAACGGCAGAAAAGGGACAGAAAAAATC
>JAJEKB010019160.1:0-10438 GCA_022393335.1 Macrotrachela quadricornifera
ACTGATGCTTCACGATACTTCAATCTACTTCGAAATAAATTGAAGTACCGTGAAGTATCTGTGAAGTAGCGCTTTTCTCCCATGTATTTTCCATACTTCCTTCTACTTCATTGGTATTTCAGCTATACTTTATTGATACTCCACTGGTACTCCCTTGTACTTCAAAAAAAAAATTTGAAGAAGATGAAGTCTCGCTTTCCCCCCTTCTCTAAACTACAGGTGCCGTGCTCAAATAGTCTTCAAAAGATTACAGGTGTTATGTCCACATGATCCTTAAAAAGCTGCAAGTACCTTGCTTAGATAGCTTTTAAGAACCTCCAAGTACTATCCTTAAATAACCCTGAAAACCATTCAAGTATCATTCTTAGATAGCGTGCAAAATCTTACACGGCTTTGACTATCGCGTTCAATTCAATTTGTATGACTGATTTACTGTTATTACAAGAAAATAGATGAAAAAAATTTTGGTAAACTATGGACTCGGTTTTGATAGGTCTATTTTTTCTATATGAATTGAACCACATTTCTTTAGTTAGCGTGTTTGGTTCACTTCATACGACCTCTATTATTCTACCATATTTGATCATTGCTCATGTAATGTTATAATAACAAAAATTTGATGTAATAAAGTTTTTTATCAACTTTTACGATTTTTCATTTTGAGAATATCCAACAACTAACTACGCACGCACAAAAACCAAATAAGACACGTGCTATTTGTGTGTATTAAAACAGGTAGATATTAGAATAGATTTAAAAAAAGGAGAAAGATAAGAGAGAGAGAGAACGAAAAATAAAAAGAAAAGAGGGACAGAAAAAAATATGCATCGAAGACAATATAGCCTAATGGTTTTAATACACATCATAACACGATAAAAACTGTTAACCTCTGCTCTTGATGGGCTATAAACACTTTCGTTTCTATGTTAATATGTGTACTGTACTTCGTATTCCATCAATAGATATTCATAATGAACTATACCCTGGCTTTGGTGATAAAGTTCCACTTCTCAGAACTAAAGGTGGACCTTTAAACTTAATATTAAGTTAAGTATAAAGGTCCATCTCTACTCAGAACTGTTCAAAACAGTCAAAATGACTTTTGAAGACTGAGAAGAACTTGAAAACGAAGCATGACCTGGTCGATATCCGTAGTTGAGACAATATCTGATAATATTGAACAAGTTCACAACTTTATTGATGATGGTCCTTATATTACAATTCATGAATCGAGAAAGAGCAAAGTGGTATGAGCCATGGTATCGCCCAACGAGTTTAAAAATGTTAATAGATGAAACTATGTTTCAACATAATCATCAGTCCATCGTGAGGGTATTAAAGAGAAGACGCCGTCATTATCTGTTAGTATTTTATTTTGAGTAACGCATAATGAAAACTTACTTGTACTTTTAGTTGTACCAATTGTTAGATATAAAAAACTCAAATTCTTGTCGAGATTTGCGAGAATCTGTGAAAAATAAGAGTGTCTGTATTTGGTTCGCAGTAAGAGAAACGAGTTTATAATGTATTGTCGACTGATTGCCGGATGGAGTATCTTTGTCAATAACTTGATCGTTGCTCATATACCCATTTTTATTCATAACACGCGTGAATAATTTCGTCGGTAGGATTTTTTTCTTTATAGGTGAGTTGAAAACAGAGACGATTATTATCGATCATCATTACTTTTCATTGACAGATCATTATCGGTTATGCATATACTATCATTCAACCGGAGAAAGTTAGGAGAAATCAACAAGATGATTTAGAAAGAAACCAATTCAACTTCCTTGGAAACTATTTAGCTTATAACAATACTTTCACATTTATTTCTCTATCTATTTTATATAAAAAAATCATCTTGACTTTGGATTATTACCGTGTGGAATCTTTAGATCTAGATTTTTTTCCAAGTCACTAGAAGACTAAAAAGAAAATTTTTTTTTATTAAAAGCTTTGGTGTTCGAACAACGAAATATCAACGTCATTAAGTTGGGAAATATTTGTTAAAGTTTAAGAATTGAGTAGATACAACGAATTATTTTACTCTAAAAAAGATATTTGTTTCATTTTCCGCATATTTCTTTTTTTTTACTAGTAAATTTACTTGTTTCTGCTGTGTACAACAAGAGTTTATCATACCAGCAATAAGTCAAACAAAATTTTTATAGATTTTTTTAAAATGTCACTTATTCCTGATTTTTTCCAACTTCATAACAATTATTATCTTATATAATCGTGTCTGTAAATAACAAATGAATATAATATTGTCTAATGATGAATAATTTTGAATGTGCACTATTTATTTCATTTGTATATAAGATATCATTTTGGATGAATTATGTAACAACAAAATAAATTATACTTTATTTATTTATTGTCAGTAAGATATCTGTTTGTTTTTTCTGATAAGGAGAAGTTGGATTTTAAATTTGTGATTGAAATGAAGTTAAATCTTGTTGATATAAATATTCATAATATTGAATTTTCATTTTATATTCTTCTAATTTTTTATTAAACATTTGACGTTTTAATTCTTGTATAATTTTGTTACGTTTATTTTTCGATTGTTCTTGAATATGATTAACTTTAATAGAATCGAATGATTTGAGTAATTTATGACATAGAATACGTTGTGAGAACATGGCTAAATCTTCGAATACTTCCAATTATTTCTTACGAATAGTTGTCAAATGATTGATTGTTTCAAACTACAGAATAAAAAAAGGATAGAACATATATAAAATGGCATTTCTAGTTTCTACCTGCTCGGTAATTAAATAACAAGTTAATTGTTTTTCATAGATAATATCTTTGATTTTATTCGCTTAATACTTAACTATTCGTAATAGATCAATATGATGAAAATATACGAATTCTCTTAATCTTTTATCAATTATTTCTAATACAAATACTATCCATGGACAAGAAGATGATTGTGTATTTAATTCTATTGTATATTGATTCATTTTCTTTGGTAACAATATTAAATTATCTTCTACATTTTTCTCAATTATACTATGTTCATTTGATTGTATAATCTTTATAATATCATCCTTCAAAATAATGCAACCTTTAAGCATAGATAACTAACGATGATTTTTGTCATAGTTACAGGCCAAATATGAAATTTGTATCCTTATTCAAAATAAGTTTGATACAAATAAAGAAGTTGACTAAGACAAAACTGGTGATCCACTATCTGAACTCGTCACAATATAAAATTTTGGTCTTTTTTATTTTCAATATCACCTTACTTTTCCACTGCAAAAAATGTCTAAAATTTTTCGAAGTTTCTTAAGTTTGATATTAAATGTTTTCATAATTCTTAATTATTTAGTATGAATAAACCCCATTTTTGACGGACTTTCATTTGACATAAAATTTATTATTTACTTGATTTGAAATTTTAGCGATATTTCCTTAGAAAAATATTATTTCCCACCCAGTATACACTCTTCTCAAGAATGCATATAGACATCTACATATACAATTAGATAACAGAAAAGAAAGAATATAAATAGGTATGATATTATTGTACCAAGTATAAATAATAGATTTATAAATTTGAGTTTAGTTTTATGAATCAATTAGCTTTGATAAGATGTTCAAGTTTAATCCACACCGATTCAGGTAAGATCGTTGTGAGTTCGATAATGCGAAAAGTGCTATCAAGCTTGTCACTTTTTAAAACTGTAAACTTTTTCAAAAGTCGAATACAGGCCATTTTCAATTGTAGTAAAGCAAAACGCATACCAACACAATTACGTGGTCCCGCGCCAAAAGACAAATAAGCCAATGGATGTCGTTTGATAGCATGTCGTTCAGGATGAAATTTATATGGATCAACAGGACCCCAGAGATCATTATCATAATGAACACTGTATACATCGGCTTGTACGACTGTACCTATAAGTTTTCATGAAACAACAATTTAATAGGTAGAATTACTTTATCTAGATTTCAAGCTTTTAGATGACTCATACTTATTACCCTTTTTAATTGTATAATTGTCAATTGTAGTGTCTTGAATGCAGGTTCTATTGATGACGATTGGTACTATCGGGAACATTCGATTTACTTCTTTGATGAACATATCTAAATATTCGAGTTTTTCGACTATTTCATATGTCAACGGTTGAATACAATCGTCAATATTTGCATCAATTTCATCTTGTAATTTTTGCTGTACATCAAGATGTGTAGCCATGACATATGTGCAAAAAGCAAGCGTCGTTGATGTTGTTTCTGTACCAACAACTAAAAATAAAAATACATTGGCGGTGATTTCATCATATGTCATCTTATGGGCCGTGACAGGTTGTAATGTTACTGATGCTTCGATGCTCTCGTTTTGTTGTTCATTTTTGTCCTATTGACAACAAAATTAATAATCATCATGTTTGAAATGAAACAGTTCGAAAATATCATATTTCCTCTCTTCTCACCGAAATGATCTGATCAGTAGCCGCATCAAGCATAAGATAAAGAAGATCAACACGATCATATGTGTTGATGTCACATCGAGCACGTATAACATATTCACCAATGCGTGCTACAATCCACAACAAGGGTAGTTCAGGAAAATGAACAAATGAAAATGTTTCATTCAATTTGGTTAGCAGTGCATTGAACCCTATAACCATTCGAAGAACTAGCCCACATAATGATGGTAATATACTTCCCACTTTGACAAACAACAGTTTTCGATTGTCAACAGATAGAAATTCGATGAACTTTGTCAAATATGGATTGTTAGGATTTTTTTGTGCATTTGTATCATATGAAAAAGCACAACGACCTTAATGAGATTTCTATTTTTAGTAATAATAATTATGTATACTTCTACTTACAAACTGTATCCATAGTCAATCGAGTATACACAGGGCGAACATTGATATCCATGTTATTATCAGCATATGGAGAAAGTCCATCTATTAATTCATCAATAGATCTATTGATCACTGGGATCATTTGTGTAAGTTTAGCTTTACTAAAGGTTGGATTGATAACACGTCGTTGACGTCGCCATGCCATATCATTCGCGTTGAACAAATGTACTTGCTTCTCTTGATCAGGCATAGCAGCCAATAGTGGTTTGCGTCTGCTGAAATTGGAAAACTGTTTAATAAATACTTGTTCGAGAAAATTAACATCGGACACCACATAGATAGGAAGTATTCCTTCGAATATCCCATAGATTTTCCCATAGTACTTTGTCCATGCTTCTAATTGACGGAAATATTGTGGTACACGCCAAAGTGTACCTAAATTGCCAAGCAAAAACATAGGTAGTGGACCAGGAATGCGATTCCGTATAAAGTAATTATGTTTGTGTCGGATAGTAATAATAATTAATAGTAGAATTAATAACATACCATTTGTACCCACCCATACAGTAAGCTCCAGTGACACATCTAAGGCCATTGACGCTGATAATGTGACTAGAAAGAGAAATTATGCTTATTTATTCATGCAACTAAACTTAGAAGATCAAATGCTACTGAATTCTTACAGTATATGAGTGAAAATTCTATACGATCCGGTAAAAACGAGTGGGAGTACTATCGAAAAGTGAGAGGCGAAACGGCATCAAGAACCTTAGAGTGGAAGATGTATCGGCTTCTACTTTCAGAGTTCAACATAATGAGTAAGACTCATATGTCTGCATTATAAAAATACAATTATAATCGATTTTAATTAACTACTCAATTTATTATAGCTGAAAAAATACACATATAGAGCATTATATATATACTACATTGACTGATCAAACTAGAAAAAGGTCAACTCAAAGAATTGAAATACTAAAAAATTCAAGCCGAACATTTTTACAAACGGAACAATCTACTCGAGTGTTGAATTTTGTCGAACATATGTCGAAATTCGACCGTTGGATCATGTGTGTTGACCATGCATATATGTAAGAATGGCCACATACAAACTCATTTGTCGATAAGAGCAATCTCTTCTCCTTTATCTATTACTTTCAATTCTCCTCTGTTGCTTCACTAGAAGCTTTTGGTGAAACAACACATAAGAATAGAAAGTAATAGATACAAGAGAGGGGACCGCTCTTATCAACAAATAAGTTTGTATATGGTCATTCTTACATATATACATGGCCAACGCGCGTTTGTGAATAAGGCTCATTAACTGGTATGAGAACTCTCGATACTACCAGCTGTAGAACTCATATTTTTGATGAAAGAAAATATAGAATGTAAGTTATAAGTCGAAGTTTTCCGTTTACCCCTTCAATTTCCTTATTTGCATGGCAACGAAGGTAGATAGTCAATAGATACATTTCTCAATACACGGCATTTTTCATCGATACTATCATTCAAAACAAGATTCACATGTTTACAATTAACAACTGCATAGATAGATAACTAGATAATACAGGTGAAAAAAGAAATATCTACATAACACACAAATATAGAAACTCTCTTCCTGAGAGTACTACGGAAACACACACAGAGCAGTTCTCTTACCAAGAGTGCCATGAAAAGGCACAAAGTATTTATTTATATACCTATTTATTTCTCTACCCATCTTCTTACACATTTGTCAAGCTATATATAAAGAAGTTGAATAATGATATGGAACAAAATTCCAGTGATAATATCACTGAAAATTGACACCGGCTCATATTTCTTCGACAACGAGGGGTTATAAAGCATTGAAAACTAGGTTTCGAAGCGGACCACTCGGCTCGGTGGTCTGGCCCGGCCTGGTTCGGCTCGACGAAACTTTTCTTTCGAGTCGGGTGGGCCAATCGATAAAAACTATTGGGCCACTCGGCCCGGCGTTATATCTGAATTTAATGTATTTTGAATCTGTCATAAACAATTCAAATTACTAAAAAAATCACTTGGTACGTTAAACTCGTCATTACTAAATGTCGTAAACTTGATATACCTCGTGTTTAGTTTTCTTTTAGAAATTTATAATTTATTATGAAACTTATTGTTAACTTTTGGAAAACCGAAATGTTCAACACAGGAACGTTCGTTATTAGGAATAATCAGTATGTAAACATTCATCAAGAAAAACCACACAATGAAGGTCTTCGTGTGGGTAAAGGTGTGACTGGGAGTATAGGTGAGGTAATGAACACAGATTCGGGTGAAGCCATAAATGGGACTGAAGTGTTTGTGACGCTGTGGTGCTGATCTGAGTGTGAAACTAGGTGTAGATATGGACGAAGATGAACTATAAATACACTCGACAGATCGACACATAGGGAAAGATGTCCCGTACCAGGTCAGGACCTATTGGACACCTATAGTCAAGCTGTCATCTACAGCAAGAGCTTCACAGTGTGTTTTTCATGATGCACTTTGACGTGCTGACAATTCCTATTGGTAAACGTTCTTGTGAAGGAAATTCACTAATCCCTTCTGTTGTGCATATGATTGGGTGTAGTGAAATACTTGGTTTCTTAGTTTTATTTTCGTCAAATATACGAGTCAGTGGAAAAATACGTTGATTTACCTGTTTTGTTGATTGATTGTTTGTTTGTTTGCTAGTTTTGAAGACGATACATGATTTGATAAAACCTTGACACGTTGCTGTCGATACATTCATTTTATAGTATCGTCCTTCTGTTGCTTTCTTTTTTATGCCTGAACACTTTTGCTGCAATTTATGTTCATATGATTTTGTCCTGTATGTTTCATCTATATTATTAGAGACCTATGATTTGAGCTTCTTTTTTATGGTGTACCACATCACACTTAAAAATTAATTAAAGTTGAAATAAATCTCAAAAGACTAGTCTAATGTTTCTACCCAAAAATCTGAGTTTGTGCATAAATGCAATTAGCTGGCATGGATAAACTTGTTCGTCTACATTCTAGATGCGACTATTTCTAAGGGAGTCACATATATAAATATTTTTACTAATCTTATTTTCCTTACTAAGATGCATCAATTACATTTTCATTTAATAAAATCACACTAAATAAGTGAAATTATTAATTTAGTAAAAAAGAATAAACAGCAAAGTGTCTTTATTATGAATATAATCGAAAGCAAAAAGTTCAAATAGGATCAGGCTACTGACATGGCCAGAGTATAGCGCTTGGATTGAATCTATCCATTGACATATAAAAGAAAGTTAACGTTCTTTTTTAGAGCTATAAAATAAACAAAACGCGTTACATTCACATTTCTTCTTTTATCTTCATCAAAAGCAAAATTTAAGGACTCTGCTGTATTCTACAGGATACGAAATAATATTTTTCTAAGGAAATATCGTTAAAATTTCAAATAGAGTAAATAATAAATACCGAACTTTGCTGCAGTGGAGAAGTAAGTTGACATGACATTAATTCAAAACTAGAGTAAAATTCTTTTCTTGACTATTTAACATAGTGCAATAGAGAACGTCAAGTTATACAGAACTGTATATATAAACAATTTTCTAAGTTATTTTTTGTGATAAAAATTCCAAAAGCTGTTTGGAAAATCTTAAAAAAACGTTTAAAAAAGTCATATTTTTAATATGGAAGAAAATACTCGAAATTTCAATAAAATTATCTTTTTTTTAATTCGTTTTACTAATTCTGGTATTTCAAAATATACTCATTCAATGCAGCATGAAACACCGCATAGAATAAGTCTGTTTTCCAGCTTTCTGCATAACAATACTAATAGAAAATAGATGAATTTATTGTAAAAAAAAATTCGTTTTTTTCTAATAAAAAATGTAAAAAACGCAGTTTTTGTTTCATTCTTTAAATAATTTTCAGTGAATTTTAAGCCAACAAGTCTAATTAAAATTTTTTTTTATATGCAGTTATGTAACTTGTTAGCATAATTATCGAAAAAATTTTTTGTGCATCATATTTCAAAGTCTCTTCGATAATGAGTTTTTTTGTGTTATGAATGATGCAGTGCTAAATATTATTATTGTTAATCGTTCTACAAAAATAACATAGTCAATTATTTGTTTTTAGAGACTTTATGGATTATCTGTAAAAACTTAGTCATTTAATTGATGATCAAACTTTAAATTAACCTTAAATGTGACTGTTTTAATGCGTGTACGAAATTGAAATACATAATGAAGAATATAAAATACAATGGAAATAAACAACAAGAAATGACATAAAAACTAAGCTTATTGTATGTTTCAATCTGTAAAAACATAACTTGAGTTTATATCGCTTTTGATTGTTTGTAAAAATATCAAAAAGAAAAGTATTTAAGAATAATTTTAAATTATAAGCGCATGTCTTGACTAAAAAGTTAAATTAGAAGAAAATTCTAAAAGTTTTAAAATACAAGAATTTTATATGACATCATACTTACATTCGTGCTAACATTGGTAATCAAATTAGATCGCATTTCTACAATAATGAATACTCAAAGTTAAGAGAAGAGGCTAAATATAAATGTAAAACTCATCCATACTCCAAAACTTCAAAATCAAATGTTTTTTAGGTTAAGACATATAATTCAGAATCTAGATGTGAACCTGATTTATTGAACATTTTTTCGACTAAAATCGAGATCTAAACTGATCTTTTATTTTTCGGCAATCACCTGTCGAGTTGATTTCAGACTCTGGTTCGGTCTCGATCAATGACAGACTTTTAAGCCCGAACTCAAAATATGAAATCTAATCAATGAACTCCATCCACAAGTGAGAATAGTTTTGACATCCAGTATGTACGAATCTTTGACCCCAAGAATTGATAAATCGCGTGACGAACCGATCTCTTTGAAGTATACGCAAGATAAACTAAGACCAATTACTCACTTGTATCTTGTTGTTATACGGTGTAGACTAGAATGATTAGAAGAACGTCTATCTGATATGCAAAACAGATAAATAAGAACAAAAGGAAGATGAAATGTGAAGAACATGAAGAAAAAATGTTAATACGTAGACAATATTCGTTACCATGACGTGATGGTAGACAAATAGGGAAAGGAAATGAATAAAGGCAAAGATAGTAAATCATCTTCCGCTTCTTCATATCCATTTTTCTCATCTCAGCTACTTTCACTTTATCTTATGATGAGTTGTTAGTGAGTTTTTTCGTTCCTATTTTTGTCGTCATTTCACTCTGTTCTTTGATGTTAGTAAGCGAAAAAGAACACACAATGAAGCCATAAAAACATTTCTTTCTGCTGACATACACAAATCTCAAAAGCGTCGACAAACATTTTATTCGTAGAGAAGACCATCATCACGTTACTCAATCCGTATTTTTATCAACATTATTTCATTGATCAACATTTCGTGTTGTGAAGTAAACTGATTTCATGTAGGTAGCATCACATATTCAAATATTAGGAATGTTGGGCATATAATAGAAAATGAGAAAGATATAGAAAGACGCCTTAACTGACTATTCAATGATTATATCTAAATGAAGTCTCACACTATATTTCTTCGGGATATATATGCATTCTCCTTATCTCC